>PVJC01015916.1:0-33865 GCA_004026665.1 Murina feae
CTGCTGCCTGACCTGATATTTGAGGTGACATTTAAAGCCATTGTACAGATGTGCGGTGAGGCCACGGTGGAATGAACACTTTCTGGAGCCTGTGGAGAGATGAGGCTGACTTCTCTGCCTCCAGGCTGGCAGCTTCTCAGCCCCTCCATGAAGGGAGGTGGGACCTCCCTTTACTATCTAGGAGACTCTAGTCTAACTCAGGACTCAGAATCCCCCTCCCTCCTGGACTCTTAGGGTGTGTGGGTGAAATGGGGCCCACTCTAGAATTCAACCAGAATAGTTAAAGGATTTAAGTCAGTGCTGTGTTTGGCAGAAGAGAGCAGGGAGAGAAATAGGTAGATGGAGATCACTGTTTCAGAATCATCTGGGGAGTTTGTTAAAAATGCAGGCCTGGGAGTGAGGCCTAGTCATCTGCCTGGGTAACCAACCCTCTAAGGTGACTCTGCTGTCCATTAAACTTTGAGAACCTCTGAGATAGAGAATGAATGAGATTAGCTTGGAAAAGCCTCTTGGGAGAGTGGACTTGAATTTCAGTGTGATAAGTGATACCTGCCTTAGGTGCTGTCCTCAGGTGTGGACCTAGGGAACCTGTTTACCTGGGGACACCAGGCTTTCATAGGAGAGGCTGGCAGGCACCCATCCCATCCCACGGATGGTGTGGCTGTGAATGTGTTGCCACAGTCTTCACTTCGCCACTTGGGTGCTAATCGCCAAGGGGACAGAAGTTGGTGTGGGAGGTGGCTGAGGATGGTGTCTGCTGGAGTGTTTGTTTCATGTCGCAACTGAAGCACAGCTTGCAGGGCAAAATGGCAGCCTGTGGATCCCACTTCCTTGGGGAGAGTTTAGGGGGGAGATCATCTCGGCAGGCAGTCTTCATCTGGCATGCAGTCGCTAGCATCGGTGCTGCCTCCTGTGTGACCTTTACTCGTTCGATAGCCCCATGTGTCGGAGGAGTGGCCAGTGCTGCTGCAGGAGCAGTGGTCATTGTTGTCCGGGGAGATGAGTGGGAAAGATCTGGAATGTGATTGGTTCTCTCCTTCCTCCATGCTGCCTGCCTTCTGCTCCATACATGAGTGCTGGCTTTATCTGATCAGGAACACAGTGTTTTCATGTTGGGGCGGGTGGAGAGAGGGAGAAAGAACAGTGCCAAGTTAAGAAGAAGGAACAGCCAAGGAAAGGAAGCACATCTATGTTGTGGCATGGAGTAACGGGGGATCATCCTGATGGGCATGATGGACGGAATGGACGGGCTGCTGCTGGCCTGGAGACACTGCTTGTGCCTGGAGAGCATGTCCCTGTAGCCAGCTGGGTGGGCAGGAGGAGCCATGCCAGTGGCCTTGCTGTGAAGGAAGGAACCACTGCAGAAGCATTGTTTAAGACAAACGGCAACAGCAACCAATAAAGCTTTTTCCTGGCCAATATCCCACCCTTTCTAATTGTACTGCAACTAGATTGCAACTCTGACAGTCTCTTGGAACATTTTATTCAACTTCTAGAGGGGCTGTATTTAAAGTTAGCCTTCTGCAGCTCTTTGGGAGGTGGGGAGAGCAGTGTTGGGCTAGGGAGCTCCAAGGAGCCCAGCCTGATGGGTTGAAGCCAATCTTTAGCAAAATTCCTGGGTTCATCCTGCGCCTGACCCAGCAGGTATGCTTAAGTCCTTAGGTTCGTAGTTGATGAGGGAAGTGCTTGCACCTGTACTGCTCTTTACCATCTCTATCCTTTTCTTGTCTTTGACAATGAGGCTGCATGGGATATTTTGCCCTTGATTACCAGAAGGAAGGGAGCAGCTTCTCTCTCCCGGGCCAAAGAACGGGCTGTGGAATAGCAGTCTGAGCGAGGTCAGAGTACTGCGGTTCACAGTGTCCACAGCCACAGGCTTTCTGTCTCACAGTCAGGCACCCTTCCCACAGGCTGTCCTGTCTTTGTCTCCTGCATGGTGGGATCCACGCCCCTCCATGTGAGGTTTCCCCCATGTTGTATTAGAAAAGGCATTCTTATTTGGAGATGCTCTCCCTTGGGGTAGCCACAAGTCAGGGTCAGAAAAACATGACAGGCTGTTAGTAAGTGACCACATGCAGGCTCTGTACTCAGCCTGTGCCCATGGCATGTCTGCACTGCCCCGGAGACACTGCCCTGTGGCAAGGGCTTCATTCACTCTGTGAAAGATGTCTCAGATCCTCAGAGGACAACTCAGGGCCCAGGAGCTCTCTTTGGGAGGATACAGATGGCACATACTTCTTTCTCAGCCCAGCCACCTACCAGGCATTTGACCATAAGCAAGTTATTTGACCTCTTGGAACATGGGTTTTCTTTCCTGTCACCTGGGGAAAGTGATTCCCATCCAACAAGCCTAGCAGGGCTGTTAGAAGCCCCAAGTTGAGGGCTGAGAAAGTACTTTGTGAGCTAAAAAGTCCTGGTTACACCTGTATGATTTGGTTATTCATGAAGGAAGGGGGAGGCAGTGGGTCCTGTGCTTCTGGAGAGAGAGGAGTTTGTATTAACTAAACTGTGGAGGCTTGTCCATTAAGGTTCTCCTACATAATAAAAGGCTAATATGCAAGTCGACCGAACGGCGGAATGACTGGTCATTATGATGCACACTGAACACTAGGGTCAGACGCTCAATGCAGGAACTGCCCCCTGGTGGTCAGTGAACTCCCACAGAGGGAGCACCACTCAGCCAGAAGCCCAGCTTTTGGCTGGCCAGCGTAGCAGCGGTGGCAGCAGTGCTAAGGATGTCTGACTGTTGGCTTAGGCCTGCTCCCCCTAAGGGCTCCTGGATTGCAAGAGGGTGTAGGCCGGGCTGAGAGACCACCTCCGAGGGCACAAATTTCATGCACTGGGCCTCTAGTAACAAAATAGCACAGGGTCTGAGAGGTAGCTTTTGGGCAGTGGTGTCTTCTCAGTCCCTATGCTGCTCTTTAAGAAGCAGCAGTGATATAGTCCATGGTAGTGTGGGGCAGGGCAGGCCAGTGGAGATTGGCTCTGCTCACTCTCTTCCTCTCTCTTCCAGCTCCTACCCCTAACCTGCCTCCTCCCTAGTCTGGATTCTGTCAGAATCTGCCATCTGTCTCATCTTGGAGGCCTAGGCCCTAAGAAGAGCTGAGGCTGGGAGAGGTCTGGTTCCATCAGCTGCCTGGAGGAGACCAGGAGGCCTGGGAAACCACCATTTCTATTAGGACAGTGAGGTGACATTGCTGGCATGGTCTAGGCTGAAACAAAAGCTGTGATGAATGTGTACATGCTGCTGGGGAGTTGTTAGGCTTGGGGTGCAATGTTGTCCCAGACCTGGGGTTCCCTGGGGTTTCACTTCCGTGAGCAGTCCTCCCAGTTACCAGGATACATCCTCACCATGTAGGTGGGCAGTCCCTTGAGAAATGGGTCCCCAGCAGGGCAGGATGCCCTGTCATCCTCCTCTAGGCCTTAGGCAGTGCCCGGCCCCTCCTTTTCCCTGACAAAAACAAAATCATGTTGTTTTTAAAAAATATGTATTTTATTGATTTTTTTTTACAGAGAGGAAGAGAGAGGGATAGAGAGTTAGAAACATCGATGAGAGAGAAACATCGATCAGCTGCCTCCTGCACACCCTCCCCACTGGGGATGTGCCTGCAACCAAGGTACATGCCCTTGACCAGAATTGAACCTGGGACCCTTCAGTCCTCAGGCCAATGCTCTATCCACTGAGCCAAACCAGTCGGGGCACAAAATCATGTTTTTATGGGCACCCAGACTCATTTGCCTGGCTATTGGTTCTGTTAGACTTGCAAAGTGCAAGGCACTGTGGAGGCACTTTGGGGGATACAGTGATGAGTACCCAGTGGACCCTGTCTTCAAGTAAGGGAGCAGAGTCCCATATAAAGGAGGAAGCAAAATGCGGCATAAAGGCGGGGAGACCAGGGAAGGCTTCCTGGATTCTGTGGCATTTGAGTTAGACATTAGAAAACTCAGAGGATTTGACCATGGTGAAATGAGGGTGGGGGAGGATATGCCATTGGGAGGAAGAGCAGGAGCAAAGGCATGGAAGTAGGAAGCCATGGGATGTAGGGATGTGTGAGAACTAGAGTCTGGCAAGGGGGAAGAGGGGTTGGAGGGGAAGGGGGTACAGACACTTGAGTGCTCCTGTCTACCGAGAGCGCTTCCAGAAAGGCTAAATTCTTCCTTTCCTTGGAGCCTCACAAGAGCTCTGTGAGGCCAATGCTGTTCTCCCCAGTCCGAGAAGAGGAAGCTGGAGCTTAGGGAGTTGAAGTAACTTGATCGAAGCCCTGGCAACTATTAAGTGGTAGCAGGATATGAGCAGTGCCTGTACGACTCCAGGGCCTATGCTGTCTGTCTCCACTGTAACAGAGGATCGATCCGTGAAGGGACCTGGGGAGAGAGGGTCTGTGGCCTTTTTCTGTCACATAGGTCTAGCAGTCTTGGGCAGGGAGTGCCTGTGGTTTCTGCAGAGCAAGGCAGAGAGGCTCTGGGTCCTCTGGGCTGGCTTCGGAGTCGAGGATGGCTGAGCTCCTGGCCCCTTCCCCCTCTCTCATCCTATTAGGGGAGTCACTAGCCTCTGGCGTGGGAGGCAGGGGAAGGCAGGACAGCCGGAGATCCTGGAATTAAATTCAAGACTTGACCTTGATTGGATTCCTTCGTAAGGTGGATCCATTCCTAAGACCACCTCTAGCCTCTTTGTGAAAGCCCTCCCTGCCTCACCTCCCCACCACTGACCTCCCCTTCGGCCCATGCAGGCTCATCTGCATAGGCGGCGGTATTCTGCTCTTGTTCCTTTGTTGCTGTGAAACGGGCTCCCGACACAGTCAGCCTCTGTGTGGGTGGACTGGTGGTTGTCTTTGCAGGCAGGCATTTGCTTAGAACAGGCTGCGTGCAAGCCCCACGTCAAGAAATTCCAGCCTCCTCAATCAGTGTTAGTGGAACGAGGCTCTGCTGAGGGGACTGGTTGTGAAGGATGAGTTCAGGGTGGGATGACGGACCGCTTCTGGGACCAGTGGTATCTCTGGTATCTCCGCTTGCTCCGGCTGCTGGATCGAGGTATTCCTGAGTGTGTGTGTGTGTGTGTGTGTGTGTGTGTGTGTGTTTAAGAGAGACAGAGGAAGGGAGATATACACCCATAGACACAGACAGAGATAGATACAGAAAGACACAGCAGCAAGGTGTGCAGAGAGCAAGAAGGGAGGGGAGAGGGAATGACACAGAGGCCAGCTGCCAGCTCATAAAAGTAAGAAAAGGCTGTTTTTCTGGGGACGTTTGTGACCCAGCTGGGAGTCAGGAGCACGGGGCCATGCGGTGCACATCTGTAGATCAGGATCTCATTTCTTGCTCAGTACTGTAGGGAAAGACAAGGTAAGCCCTGTCTCGCAGGGCTGTCGACAGAACCCTGAGAAGCAGTGCAGCAAGGAGAAGGGTCCCTGCAGCAAGCAGCTGGGGGCAAACTGACACAGGCTCACATCTCAGTTCTGCTGCTCTCCACCCCTGTGAACCCCCCTGACTGAGGTGGCCTTTCTGAGCTGGTTTCCCCATCTGCAAATGGGCATGGTCAAGCCTCTCTGCTGGGGTTGTTGTGGACTTAGTATTTAGTTCATACCTGTAAAACACACGGCATAATGACTGGTGCGCAGTAAGTGCTCTGTAAGTGTTCTTTCCTCAGCATCTGGAGTACAGCCCCTGTCCTGAGGACAGCTCCCTTTGTGGGTTGTCTGTGGGGAGAGCCGATACAGCATTTGCAGTTAGTGGGAAGGGAAGGGAAAATTCACTTTATTCCTCAGATTAACTTGACCTTAAGACAGTCCACCATAAAATGTTAGTGCAATTTAAATTTCCTGGTCATGTGACACAAATCCAGACATTGCATTGTAAGGAAAAGCTATTGGTTTAACAGAATGTTTAGTGTTATTTTTAAAAAGCTTTGGCTCCTTCAAGAGGTTTTAGTGAGAATGAAATCAAACCCCTGACAGAAAAGATGGTGCTGGGGAAGCTTTGCTGCCAACCCCAGTGTGCGTTCATCTCCATCGGGAACGGTCTCAGATGTGCCAGGAGGTCAGTACCAGCTGGAAGCAGAGAGCTGCACAGAGCAGGGCTCTTATCGAGGAGAAATCAAAGATGGAGGAAACCAAACCAGCACATGTGAAAAGCAGTCTCTCCCTAGCATTGAGAAACAGGCCAGTGGGAGCTCCGACTTGAGATGAGATGAGAATGTTAGGAAGAGAGCCAGAACTTCGAACTGGTGGGAATCATAGCCCTGGGGAAGGGGAAAGGAGACCACAGGTGTGACTCCCCTTTACCTGTGTGACCTCAAGCAAATTCTTAGCCTCTCTATGCCCCCTTTCTTCCATTTTAGAAGGGGATGCGGTGGTAACAGTAGCACCAACTCAGAAAGTTGCTCTAGGGGTTCAGCGAGATACTTATTCTAGTGCCTGGCATGAAGAAAGTGCCCCTTAAATGTTAGTTTTCATTACCAAGACAGTTAATTTTTATTCTCCCACAGACATTTTAGGAAAGATAGGAACAGGTGGTTTGTAATCACCAGGAGCTGAGAAAAGTCCAATTGAGAATTGTTAGAGGCTTAGAGATAATTTATACTTACATGAATTAAAACAAGATTCCAACTGACATATGATGCTAACTATAAGAAGAAACTAGGCCCTAACCAGTTTGGCTCAGTGGATAGAGCATCAGCCTGAGGACTGAAGGGTCCCAGGTTCGATTCTGGTCAAGGGCATGCACCTTGGTTGTGGGCATATCCCCAGTGTGTGTGTGGGGGGTGCAGGAGGCAGCTTATCGATGTTTCTAACTCTCTATCCCTCTCCCTTCCTCTCTGTAACAAATCAATAAAATATATTTTTTAAAAAAGAAGAAACTAGGTGTAAATGCATAAGCTATACTACCAATAATTAAGTTTTATTTTTTAGAAAATGCATGAATTCATGACTTACAAACCAAGATTTAAGTTTTGGCTCCATTACTTTCTAAGTACCCTTGAATAAATGATTTACTCTCAAACTGACCCTCAGTTTGTTAAACTGAAACATGGGAATATTAATGACAATATATTATAGAATTTTGGGGAAATTGTGTTAGTGTTTGTAAAGGTGTCAGGCATTCTTAGAAATGTCAGGTTAATGAATTTATGGGTTGAAGGATTAAGCTGTCGCCTTGATTAAGCAGAAATTGGTTGCCAGAATTGTGTTCTTCCATGCATATTTTGACATCATGTGCGGCTGTAACTGGAAAGCTGATGGTCTTCCATAAACAGTGTCTCTAAGGTTTTCTTTAATGTGAGGCTTTAGACTAGCAGTTTCTGACTGTGTAGGGCAACTTATTTCCGGGGTCTTGGATGTCCATTATATTGCCCAGTTTGATTAATGGGTATCACAATATTATATATGTACATGTGTGCACACCCACATCCATGTTCAAGCAGCATTTTTGGATATAGCGCCTTCCCTCTAGTAACTAATGTTGGCGAACATTGTATAGACATGGCTTGTTTTAACATGGTATGCTAGACTGAGGTAGCTCATGGGAGATGCTCATGTTGAATGAATGGATAAGAGATAATCAGGTCCTTCTGGGCAGTGAACAAAATCCTCTTAGATCTTTCTTTAGAGTAACAGAATTTAGCTCCCTTCATCTGTTTTAGGATTTTATGTTATTTCACCCAGACATTGTCATGCCTCATGTCATCTTGAAAGTAACAGCCTCAAGAAAGTGAGGAGGGAATAAGAAATGAGTAGAAGTGGGAAATGATGAGTTTAGTCCAGGAAGCTGAAATAATCGACAAGCTGTGTGCCAGCCTGAGTCATTCCCTTGGCTATGACTGGGGGATAAATGGATCTGTGGTTTGACACACCTAGGAAAAGGGAGGGTGCATTAGAACACATCATAGAGCAGAAATAAACTTTATGAAGGGATGACAGTGTATTCTTGGTGATTGCAGGCCAATCTTTTTTCTCCCCCAAATCAAACAGATTGTTTTCTAGGACTGTAGTTAACGATGTATAAGGACTTATATGATAATGAACTGCCAGCTTGCTCAGAAACATGACATATTTCATTAATAGCAGATGCTGTTTTTACAGTGTTTGTTGCTGAGTGTTTGTCACTCTGATGGGTGTTTGTTACAGTGACTATGGAGATGGTTCCTATGGTGGGATTGTCCATCAGAAGAAAGGAGCTCATGTAGATACGACATATGAGTGGTGTATGAGAGAAGAGAAGTAGCATTGCTTTTTTAAAAAAACTTTTTAAAAATCTTTATTGTTCAGATTATTACAGATGTTCCTTTTTTTTTTTTTTAAATCCCCATAGCTCTCCTCCACCTGGCTCCCATCGTCTCCCATGCCTTTACTCCCGCCACTGTCTTCATCCATAGGTGTAAGATTTTTGTCCAGTCTCTTTCCACACCCTTTACACCCCCTTACCCCTGAGAATTGTCAGTCCATTCCCTTTCTATGCCCCTACTTCTATTATATTCACCAGTTTATTCTGTTCATCAGATATTTTTATTGACTTAATTGTTAGATTCTCTTGTTGATAGATATATTTGTTGTCACTTTGTTGTTCATAATTTTTACTTTACCTTTTTCTTATTCTTCCTCTTCTTAAAGAATGCCCTTCAGCATTTCAAATAATCCTGGTTTAGTGGTGATGAACTCCTTTAGCTTTTTCTCGTCTGTGAAGCTCTTTATCTGACCATCAATTTTACACAATAGCTTTGCTGGGTAGAGTAATCTTGGTTGTAGGTTCTTGTTATTCATCACTTTGAATATTTCTTGCCATTCCCTTCTGGCCTGCATGATTTCTGTTGAGAAATCAGCTGAAAGTCGTATGGGTACTCCCTTGTAGGTACTAACTGTTTTTCTCTTGCTGCTTTTAAGATTCCTTCTTTGTCTTTTGCCCTTGGCATTTTAATTATGATGTGTCTTGGTGTGGTCCTCTTTGGATTCCTTTTGTTTGGGATTCTCTGTGCTTCCTGGACTTGTAAGTCCATTTCTTTCACTAGGTAGGTGAAGTTTTCTGTCATTATTTCTTCAAATAGGCTTTCAATATCTTGCTCTCTGGCTTCTTCTGGCGCTCCTATAATTCTGATGTTGGTATGCTTGAACTTGTCCCAGAGGCTCCTTACACTATCTTCATATTTTTGGATTCTTTTTTCTTTTTGCTTTTCCGGTTGGGTGTTTTTTGTTTCTTTGTATTTCAAATCTTTGACTTGGTTCTTGCGATCCTCTAGTCTGCTATTGGATCTCTGTATATTATTCTTTATTTCAGTCAGTGTATGCTTAATTTCTGACTGGTCCTTTTCCATTTGTTTTTTGTATTCTCATTTAAATCCTTGAAGGTCTCACTTAGTTCCTCGGAGATTCGTAGAAGATTCTTGAGTAACCTTATAACTGTGGTTTTGAACTCTATATCCAGTAGTTTGCTTTCCTCTTTTTCTTTCATTTGTGGCTTGTTTCTTTGTGTCTGCATTTTGGCTGCTTCCCTGTGTTGATAGAGTGGCTTTGTGTGCTAGGTGTCCTCTTGGGCCCAGTGGCTCAACCTCCCCAATCACCTGGGGTGGACACTCTTGGTGTACGCCTTTGAGGGCTGGGTACACAGTCTTGTAGTTAAGCCTTGATTGCTGTTGGTATCACTGGGAGGAAATGACCTCCAGGCTAATTGATTGCAAGAACCTGCTGTATCTATAGTGGAAGAACTGCTGTGTAGGAGACAGCTTTATGGAACAGAACTTGCTTCAGTGGGGCTTTGGTGCTCATTGAGTCTGCCTCTTGAGTGTGTCCCTTATGGATGTGAGGAGTGGAAATCTGGTATCTGGCCACTGGGCACACTGGCTCCTGTATCTCCAAGGAGGTGCAAAGTTAGCTGCTGTGTGAATCCACCCAGGAAGTGGTACAGTGAGATCTATAGATTTCTCCTCATTGTTTGGGGTTTGGAACTTTTGGAATTCTCTGTCCCAGCTGCAGTCTGTTAAGTTAGGCTGCAGGCAGACAGGTGCACAGTTTGGATGGGGTTGTAAATCGGGTGGGGCAGGGTCTCAGAGAATCACCTGGGCAGAGCAAATAGCAATGCCTGTCCCTCAGCCATCTCCGAGGCTTCTCAGCATTTTGGTGTCTCCGTGCCCTTGAGACCCCGAGTCTCGGAGCTCCACCTCAGAGATTGCGGTGAACAGCTCTGCTAAGAAAGCCACTCTCACCTTCCGCCCTGCCTTCTGCCCCCTTGCCAGACAGCCCAAAACGAGTTCAGTGCTGCTCCGGATGCCTCCGCCGCCACCACTGTTTCACGCGCGTCAGTACCTCACCGTTCCTGGTGCCTTCTACTCAGTCTCAATGCACTCCTTCTCTTGCCTCCTAGTTGTAAACTTTCTACTCTCCTAGTTCTGGAGGATGGCTGTTTACCTTTATAGTTATAGTTTTAATGTGGTTGTGGGAGGCAGTACATTCAGGTGTATTCCTTATGCTGCCATCTTGGTTCTCCAGCATTGCTTTTTGTTGTTGAGTTTTGGTGTATCTATGGAAACCTGAAAAGTGAGGTAGAGGTTTAGATTTCTTTGTTTACCTGTTTTTTATGGTAGTGAAAGGGGAAAAGTGAAAATACTGGCGTTCTTTGTTCATAAAGCGTCCGGCAGTGTTTCCCAGGCGTGGGAACCTCTGCCCCTTGTAGTGCATGAGGTATGTTCAGGCAGTTTGCAGGGGTTGCTGGGGGTTCTCCTACTTGTCACTGCCTGGCACTGTCTGAAGGACAATCTGACCTGCCTGCTGAGCTGTCCACCCCTCAGCCCCCATCCCATCTTGTTCCATTCCGTCCAGTCCCATCCCATCCAGTGCTGTCCCACCCTTCCCTCAGACCTTCCCCCCCATTCCCACCTCTTTGCCTCTCTTTTCCTTTCCACCACCCTACATGGGCCTCACTCTGCCCTACCTTCATCTCTGGTCCCCAGATGGCCACCTCCTCCAGCCTCACTGCTCCTTCAGTCCTTTCTCTCCTTCTGCCCCTAGGGCTCCTTTAAAGACACAGCCCCATGCTTCCTGTAACCCCATTCCCTGGCATTAATCTCTTATTCTCTAATCCATTGCCAAGCCTCCATTGCCTCTCACCCCTATGTGTGGGCCAACTGTGCCATGTGGATCCTGGGTTTCCCGCCCCGGGCCTGCCCCTTCCTGACTTCTAACTCTGAGTGAGTGCTTTTTCTCCCTAGGAGCCAGTCTTCTCTTCTTTGCTCCTGCCTATCAGCCCCATGCCACTAGCTTATTTTAAAAATAAATTTAAGTAAAAAATGGAGTTGAATTAAAACGTTATAAAGGAAATAACTGCAGGAGGTCTGTGAATAAGGTGAAATGGGGACAGAAGCACAAAAATGACTGTGGAAAACTTAAGTGATACGTTGAATTTACAACATAGACTTAAGGGTGCTAATTCCTTCTTGGTCCTTCGTCTGCATTCCTGTAGCTACCACAAAGTGCTTTGGATTCTGGGTCAGAAACTAACTGGTTCTCATCTCTGGATGTACAGTATTAGATACATCTGGGAGCTCTTAGCACAGTGTCCAGTTCCTCCCTCCTCACATCTCCCAGCCAATGACATTAGAGTTGCTGGAAAGGAGACTGGAGACTGGTATGTTTAAAGAGCTCTGAGGGTGATCCTAATGACAATGCGGGCTGAGAAGTGCTCCGTGCCATCCTTTTCCCTGGATGTCAGGGAGTAGAGGCAAAAACGATTCTTTAGCAAAGTAAAAAAATAAATGTGAGATCAATCACTGTATGAGAATAATAAACACAGGCATAAACACATAAGAAACAAAATGTAAAAGAACACAGTCCTTTGTCTATGATTTATGTAACTTTCTTCAGAAACTTCAACCATTTTCTATCACTACCTAACTTTATATTTCCAGAGAAAAATTTACCTGTGTCCCAGAATGTTGCCTGGCCCCAACTTGCCTTGGGTTTGTCACTCTCTGTTCAGACTGCCGAGGGCTCTGGAGATTGAGATGATGTCAAACAATAACAAAACATCTTTCCTTTCCTGCTTAGTGTAACTCCAGTAGGTGGGCACTATCCATGTTCAGCTCCAACTAGAGAAAGAAAAATCCCCTTTCCCTTCTGGATAGATGGGTGGTGAGGATAGTAACTCACCTCAAGCCTTCATGGTGTTGGGTTCTTCTTCAGCCAGGAATCCACTTGTGTTTCTCACCACAGTTCACCTCTCCCTCTGTGGCCATTCTCTGTGCCTCAACCTTCAAATCTTCCAAGGTCCTAATCCAAGGATTGGCTGCCCAGGGGCAGTGCAGGGTCAGGAGGCAACTGGCCCTCATGGCCGTAGCTCTCAGAGTACCATGATCTTTGGTCTCTTCCTTCCCTGCAGCCTTTTTCCTGGTTCCTGGGAATGAAGAAAAGGTACTGATTATCATTGACTTGTTAAGGAGGGGAGAAAAAGATAACTGTAATGATTTGATACTTCCAATGTTTTATCCCTTTTGGTCCACATTATATCTCTTTGAGATTGGTTACTTTAGCTCCCATTTCACAGATAGAAAACAGGTTTGTAGAGGTTAAATACTGTAGTAGAGTCACAGAGCTGCTAGGAGAAGAGTCAGTCCAGGACCCCTGACTCCATCTGGGATGAGTTCTCTCTGATACCTGCTGTCATCCAGGTGGGAGGAAGGAAATCCTTCATCCTTCTTTCTCTCCAGCATGCATGTTAAACTCGGGTGTCTGCTTATTTCCCTGTCAGCAGAGAGTAGAGCATATCAGTGGGATGTCTTGTCTGTGGTGTGAGATCACTAGACAAGATATATCTAGGCTAAGTCCTGGGGGAAGGACACCGATAGCTGCTCTGTGAGGTCCTGGTGTGGTGTTTCCATCCAGGGGGCTGGAGGTTACTGTGATGTGAGAACAGTAAAGCAGTACTTCTCTGGATGTGGCGTGGCCTCCCAGGGTCTGGCCTTCTGTTGTAGCATATTCAGCAATTGCTTAGAGCCACAGGGCAGTGGGGCAGTGGGGTAGTTGGGCAGCTGTGTCCCTGGGTGGTCAGGAAGTCAACTGGATTCCAGTGTAAATGATGGGTTTGCTCTTCACTTTATGGATAGAGGTGGCTTGTTATCAAAGAAATTGTCAAGGCAATAAATAGTGTCATTATTAGTGGCAGTAGTAATAGTATCCTCTAAGTGCCCAGACATAACAGGGGGTGTTAAGGAGTAGGATTACTGCCTTCAGTGAGCTCATAATTCAAACTCCTAAAAGATCAACAACTAGCACTAACTTCTCTGAGTCTCTGTTGGCCTCTCTATCAAATGATGGATTACTTATAAGAATTCTTTCTAGTTCCATGGTTCTATGTGGACAATGCCTTCAAAATAATATACTATTATCTGTGTGACCCCACGAGATGTTATTTCATGTTAATTTGCTAAATGAATGCTTTGAATTCACAAGAGGGATAGATAGTTGGGTCTGAATGAAGGTGGGAATGCCTACTCATTCAATAAATATCTTCTAAGAATCTACTATATGCTATGCCTTGTTCAAGGCTCTGGGAATACAGTTCTGAAGAAGATAGTCTTCATGAAGCTTTAAAGTCTAGTGGGGGTAAACAGACAAGGACAAATAACACAGTATATAATGCAATGGCAGCTAAAATAAAGAGGGAAGAACTGAATTAAGCTTTAGTAGTCCTTAATGATGAGGAGGGAAGTTGGGGAGTATAGACTATCTAGAGTGCCTGTGTGGTCAGAGTTAAGTTTGGGAGGACAAGTTGAGGCCACCTTATGAAGAGTTTTGCTTGCATGTCAGATTAAAAGCAAATGATGGCAGGATAGTAGCATTCTCTTATAAAAATGTATTGAGCAGTTTCTACATATTAGGCTGTAGAGAAGGTGCTGTGACTACAAAGAAGCATAATGTGTTGTAATGGCAGAACCCAATTCCTTCATGCAATTGAAGTGTGTCTGTTTCTACAAAGCAGTTAGGGTAGGAGATAATAGCTCAGGAAGACACTACAGGGGAAAATGTGACTAGTGTAGACTGATCTTAGAAAGTGTGGACACTAGGGGACAGAATCAAAGGAATGGGAAGCGTATTCCTAAGCGTAGGAGGAGAGTGGGCTACTATAAGTTCATAAAAGTAGAGGAGAAGGGACAGTTAGGGATCCCCATCTGTAGGGACATGGGGCAAGGTTGATGGGTTTTGTGATGGAAGGCATTGATGACTACTCAAAGCATTGTTTCAGCATCCTCATAGAGGAAAAAACAGATTGCGGTGGGAGGAGGTGGTGAGGGTGAGGCAGCCTCAAGCACATACTGTTTGTCTGAGAAATATATCATAAAATGCATGATAAAATAGAATGGTGGTTGGTGGGACATTAGGGGCAAGATGGTTTTATTAAAGAAGGGAGGCCTGGCGTGGCTGGTGTGGCTCAGGGGTTGAGCGTCAGCCCTTGACTCTGAAGGTCATGATTCAATGACCAGTTGCAGGCTTGATCCCCAATATGGAACGTGCAGGAGGCAGCTGATGGATATTTCTCTTTCATTGATGCTTTTATCTCTTCCTCCCACTTTCTTTCTCTTAAATCAATTTAATATATATATATATATATATATATATATATATATATATATATATATAATATTTTTAAAGAAACAAGGGAAACTGAATGTGTTTGATGCTGGGGGAGGAGGCTAATGACAGCCAGAACTTTGAAAGTGATGAACAGAAATTGATTTATAATTCATTCAGTAAATACACATTGAACACCAGCAGTGTCTTACATTGCTATTTGGTGGTGTTACAGCATGAATAAGGCATGAAATCTTCATGAAGTTTACATTCTAGTGAGTGAGGCTGACAGTGCACATGTCATATAACAAGAGCTTGTGATAAGTGCTGTAAAGTGTCGCAATGACCTGGAGGATGTAGGAATGGGTTGAATAAAGAGTGCAGATGGAAGTGGTAGACCGGAGGAGGGAGAGTGCTTCCTCTGTTGGAAGGAAGGAAAGAAGAAAGGGGTGCTTAGAGAGCTATTTTTAAGTAGAAAAAAAAGACAAAAAAAATTGAGGAAATGTAATTCAGATAGCTTTCGTATTCTTTAGCAAAGGAGTAGTCAGTGTCCTGGGCTAAGACCTGGGAGGTGGGATAGATAGATCAAGACTTTGGAGAGGTCCTTATTTGCTTCATTCAAGCCTCCAACAGCTTTGTGATATAGGAGGTGTTATTCTCATTAAATAGGTGAGATAATTGAGGGGACTAAGGGAGGACCCCCATAGACCCATAACTAGGGGCAAGGGGGAGGTCTGTCACCTGGATATTCTGCCATTCAGCTGCTCAGAGGGGACTGTTAATGAGTGAGGAACCAGGAGCCTGTTAGTGTAATCAAGAGATCAGATCCTCCTCCTTACTCATACAAAACCCTTTGCTGGGCCCTGAGGGAAACCCTTGGAGAGGAGATGACATCTGAGCCTGGACTGCGTTAAAAACTGATAAATCAAGCCATCAGTGCGTATTTTCTATCAAGCATACTGTCCTTGTGAGTATTTGGATTTTAAAGGATTTAAATAGAGCAAGGGAAAGGGCATTCAGGGTGAGAGAAGATGCAGTGCAAACACGGTAGTGATTCAGAGTGTAGGTGTAATCAGAGAATGCTGGGTTTTATCAGATAAAAATGATAATTTACTGGTTGGAGAGATGGCGTTGTGTCAAATAAGTTCAGTGGTAAGGAAAGGTTTTTATTTAACATTTTATTTGCCTCCATAACTCTACCCCCAGCAAAAGAAGAAAAACACACAGCTGGAAGAGATCTCTCATTTAAGAGGCGAGGAAACTGAACTCGAAGAGGTGATTTCACTTTCTAAAGTCATGCAGCTAGTTGTTGGCCGAGCCTACATATGAAGCCAGGGCACAAAAACTCCTAGTTGAGGCTTCTATCCATTACATCCCCTGTGGTTTCACCTCAGGCCTGGTCCTTTCACGTGCTCAGCAGCCCTGATGCAGCATTGCATGTGGAAGAATAGGCAGACTGGAGAATTTATGGGTTTGAAGGGTGTCTAGTTTAGATTTGGCGTTTGAAGGCTCCAGGCAAAATTTCTAAGAAGCCCCAAAGCAGGATTGTATTTCTTTCTCCGTCTTCCCTTGTTATTATCATGAAAAAGTAACGGAGGAGAGTTGGAAGTGGCACCTCCTGGCTCTCCCAGTCTATTGCAAGATCGCCCTCTAAAGAACCCAGCCCAGGGCAAAGGCAGAGGAGTGACTGCCTTATAAACCCAGTCGAGAAGGAAGAATTGGCATGGGGCTTTTAATCTATGTTCAGACCAAATGAAATCTGTTAGATGGGATAATGAGCTCCATATTTTATAGACTATTTTAAGCCTGTCTCAAAATAAAGTACAGGGCTAGGGGTGGAGGAAGGACGTAAGTCTTGGAGACAAAATGCCATGGCTTACTCATCAGTGTTTTCATTTTAATGATCCCAACTCCAGTACAAGTCCCTCAGTGACACTGTAATGAAAACCACATTTTTTTTTTTCCTTGCTGGAAGTTTCAGGATGAACACAATCAAGTGGTTCAAGGCATAATTAAGGTTACAAACTCCCATCCCCAGTAAAGCCTAGACCTTTCACCCCCCGGGTGGGGATGGGGGAGCTCAACTAGAAACAATGTGGTTGGAAAGCAGATGAAATTATGGAGACATTTCTTCCACCAACCTCTGGCCCACTGCAACTTCCTTTCTGGGCCTTCCCTCCCCTTCTCCTTAACCACTGCCCCATTCCTGGGAAGAAATAAAACATATAAATAAAGAACGCTGGTATTGACTCCTTCCCTGCCACAGGGAGCGAATCTCAGTCAGATTGCTGTGCCTGCAGAGGGCTGGACAGAGCTGGCAGAGGCAGGACATGTGTAGCATGAAGGGCAGGGAAGGGAGTCTGACAATAGATGTGGGATACTGGAAGGGGGAGGTGCTTGTGTCATCAAGTAGGTATGGGAGGAGGCAGGGAATATTCCGCACATTAAAGGCTGGAAAATCTACCTCATAGGAATGTCTTGAGGACCTAAGAGAACAAGGTGGCCCCTTTTCTTGTGTTTGGACATTATGGGCTTGAGATCTCTCTCAGTTTGTGCCTCCTTTGCCTTGACCAGCTTTCTGAATACGCAAAGATCAAAGTTAAGAAACTTGGCACGGCCAACTGGATTATGTGAGCTTATTTTTTCCCCCTGTTAACCACATCTTGAACACCTGGAAGATATAAGATAGTGGGAACCCTTAGTGCATGTACAGAAACTTACTCTCTGGCCAGTTTCAGTCCAATCTTATCCATATAGGGAAGGTTCTAGTTAGCACAAGGAACAACAGAAGGACTAGGATAGTTGCCCTTGACTGGCTTGGTCCCATACTCTGCCCCTGATGGTAGTGATTCTGGGATAGAACAGCGAGGCTCTCCACTTGGCTTCTTAGAGATCATATCATTGCTTCATTTCTCTTCTCACTACCCTTATCACCAAAGAGAGTCATGGTCATAATGTTACCTTCAGGAAGATGTATTGATGAATGCATTTTTGATTCATCTATCAAGTATTAAATACCTCCCTGAGTCTCAGCTTCCTCATTTGAAGTATTAGGGTAATATCTATCTGTAGTAGTTATAGAAGCCATTAAATATTCCCAACTTTCCATCTTCCAGTTATATGGTAAGATTGTACTTCCCAACACATTTGACCATGTGACTTGCTTTGCCTAATGAAATGTGAACAGAGTTAGGTGTTTCATTTTTAAATGGAAGCTTTAAAAGATGGTATACTATGTACTTCATTGTCCCACTGTTTCATGGATTGTGGAAGTTGTGTTGGCATAAAGCCTCCATCAGCCTGAGACCCTGAGTGACTATGAGCTTAATCCTCTGCTGAGCCATGTTGAATATGTGGGATGAATAAGAAATAATCATCTTTTCTGTTAAGCTACTGACATTTTGAGCTTTTTTTTTTGTAGTCATAGTCTATCAAGCCTATATTGATTGATATATTACTTTGTAAGGCTTTATGAAGCGTTACACAAAATTGAAGTCTTTATGCAGTGCCTGCCAAATAGTAGATATTCAATAAATGGTACATACTTTATTTTTGCTATGAATATCATTTGGGATGCTTTTGGTTGCAGGTAACTGAACCCAAACTCAAAGTGGCTTAAACAATAAATACTTCTCCTCTCTTCCTGCTTCTTCTGCTTCTCTTAACAAAAAGTTCACAAGTTGGGTCATTAAGTTGGAGGCTCAATATTATCACCAAATTCTCTCTTATTTAGTCTGGTTGGCTACATTAGATTTCTTACATCTATAGATTGTTGCATTTCATTGGTTTTGGAAAATTCTCAGGCATTATCTCTTTTCTTTTTCTTCTTTTCTTTTCTTACCAATTGATTGAAATGAAAGTTTCTTGAATTTGAATCAATTTTCAAATTGATTACAATTAAAATTTATCACTGTATGTCTATTTTTCTTATTACTTCTACATTTTTCATAACTTTATCTCTCCATGAGGCATCCTAGATTGTTCTGATTTATCTTCCAATTTATTATTTCTCTATTCAGCACTATTTAATCTGCAATTAGATGGTTCATTGACTTCTTAATTTCAAGTATTTTTCAGTGCTGGAATCTTTGTTTAATTCTTTTTTAAATCACTTTTAAAAGAAGTTTAATTTAAAAATGTAAGCTTGTCTTTTTTTATATATTGTGTTATAGTTTCTGATAATTCCAGTATCTGAAGTCTTTGTGGGTGTGTTTCTGTAGTCTGCTCTTTCTGATGGTGCTTGCTCATGGTGTTTTCCCCCTTGTGCTATCTTTGATTGCATCCTGGTCATTACTTTGAAATAGACTTTATGAGAATAATGATTTTTATGTATTTATTTATTTTTGTCAGAGCCCTAAGGATACTACCATCTGGTTTCACTTTAACCAAAATTGAATGTTTGAGGTTCTTTGGACCCGGGTTATAGGTAGCTCTGTTTCAAGTTTCCATGAGAGCTTGTTTGTTTCTAGGTTGCCTTTACCTTGAGGCTGAAACACTCTCTGTATGAGGAAGCCCAGCTTAGAATGGAGTATTATTTATCAGATTCTTTCCCTGGGGCCTGCCCTGAATTTGACTTCTTGCCTCCCTTACACAGGTTAGTTCTGTCACTGTTTCTTGCAGACTGGCAAATCCTCTCGGGCCAGAAGCTGCTTTATGTTTTGGGCCAACCTCTTTGGATTCTCACCTTCTCCTAGGATTTGGCCTAATAACTCTTTGTTATCTTTTTAGTTATTATGCTTTTCACAAGATTTGAAAAATTGACTTTAGTGAGAGTGTTGGTCCTAATTGCCCAGACTGCCATTACAAGAAACAGAGATCATAGGACCCCAATTCTCCACATCTTTTATTCCTTATAGTCAAAAGATGGCTCCATATATCACCTGGAGAACCAACAACAGGAAGAGTCTGTTTTTCATGCATGTTTCCATGTAAGGGTTTTTAAGAGCAAAAAAAACCTTTCCTGGTATCCCTTGGGAGACTTTCCCTCATGTCTCAAAGGACAAATTTTCACCATCAATTTTTAAACAAGTCACCAGAAATGGGATTCAATTTTTCCGATTGGTGCAACACTATTAGCACCCTGTGGGGCTGGAAAGTTCTCCACCTCCACTGAAGAATACAAATGCTTGATTTCTGGACAAAATCTCAGTTTTATAAGCAAGGAAGAAGGGGAAAAATGGCTCCTGGGCAGGCAACCAACTATATCTGTCATACTCTGCTCAGCTAGAGCTAGGGATTAAGAAGGCATGTTTCTTGCCCTACTTGGGATGAATGTGCTCTGAATGATGTATAAAAATGTAGAGCCAAACCTTAATAGAAAGGATTCAGAAGTATCAGGGCCTTAAAAACACACTTCGTAACTTAAAACTAAAAATTTGAGATGGCCTGTGATCAAAATGTAATTAATTTATTTAATTAAAACTATTCAAAAATAAAACTCTATAGTAGAAAGAATGGCCTTATTGGAAATTTATTCACAAATATACTACAAATTACTTCTATAAACAAATATTGTAAACAACAACAACAACAACAACAACAACAAAAGAACCCAAAAATCTAATGCATCTAATGGAGTCATATGGCTTCACTGGGTTAGCTGGGCCCTTCCAGGTGTCCCTGGCAGAGGTGGGCTGGAACTCTCAGAAGAATGATTTTATTAAGATTTAAGAATCCTCACAGACCATCACTTCCCTGGTAGGAATGGAAGGCTATCCTTGCTTGAATATACCTACCCTTATGAGTTGGGAGCAGGGTTGGAGGGCACAGAGGTGAGGGATGAGGGTATCCAAGACTGCCTTTCTTGAAGGCTAGCTTGCTCCTTGCCTTAGAGAAACAGGATGGATTCCACATCTTCTCTTTGGGACAAGAGGCCTCAGGGGAAGGGGCATTTATCCCTGGTCCTTCTGTAGTTTCTGTCTGAGGAGAGGAGATCCAGTTCCTGAATCAGTGTCTTCCACGGGTTCAGGATCCACTTCCCTCTCTTTTTTTCCCATATACCCTATCTATGGCTTGACTGTATCTTAGAAGTTTCCCTTGTCAGTCCATCACTTGCCACAAGTTGCTAGGAAGTCCCTTGAAGGAGATAGATATCTGAAGGCATGCCAAGCAGGTTGAAAGTGTGCATGGGTGACATTTTGGGCCGTGGGCGGATGAATAACAGCTGGGTTTTTTGAGGGGAGGGAAAAGGTAGTTTCCAGTGGGGTGAAAGTGAGTTGCAAGTATCCCTACATATAGGTTCTATCCCCTTTTATCACCACCAATATATTTGATCCTTTAATGCCACCAATTAAAGCTATTGATTTGCATGATGAGGCTACTTTAAAATACAAAGAAAAACCTAAAATGAATAAAGTTAGGAAGTATCAAGTCCAGTGGCCAGGCTTATTTTGCTGATTGGATGGCTTTATAGGCCATAGGCTAAAAAAGGTTTTAGTGTGACAAGACTTTGAAATCAAAATGGCCTAACTTAGCTCGCAACTCCACCATTCACTAATTGACATGTCACAGCCTCTCTAGACCTCAGTTTTCTCGTTTAAGATGCTGACAATATCACTATTTCCCTAATAAGATTATTGTATGGATTAAGTAACGGAACATGTTAAAAGCTTAATAAATGGCAGCTATTAATTCTTAATTCATATTGCCTAAAAATCCAACCTTTGGATGAGAAGAGAGTGGCCACGAGGTGATCAGGGACTTGGAAGCTTAGACAGGTTTCGAAGGAGTAGGAGAGACAGAATGTGCCGTGTATTGGGGCTCTGAGAGAGGGCAATCCAGAACTGGGTGTGTGGCTGGTAATCAGAGACCTGCCTGCACGTGCCTTGAAGTTTGGCCCAAGACCCTGGGAAAAAACTTCAGCCCCAGGCTGCCCTGTGCACCTCTTGCTGCACCTCTCTGTTCCTGTTGGAGTAGAGTCATCCATCAGTTGCTCCTGATTCTGAGGCCCTGCCTCCTCACCTTGATACTACCTGCCAGAGGGCTGAGCTGGACTGCTTCTGAGGGGCAGTTCCCCTGCTGTCTCCTGCTGGCTTAGCCCACTAGCTCAAGGTCCTCCCTGTCTCCTCGGAGTTCCTCTCCATTAAGTAGATTAAGGGCTTGGATGTCCAGGTCTAGAATAACGGATACACTAATTGGCAAGCATCAGAAGGCTTCAGCATTGATAAATTTCAGGCTCTGGGCAGTATCTGCTGAAATCCATTCTTATCGACCGCTTTGGGAGAGAAGGATCCAAGGGCACTGGTGAATGTTTGGCTGAAGAAAAGGGATGGGCTGAGGCAGTGGGTCCTCCCTGGACAGAATCATTAAAAGAAGGAAGGGAAAGAAAAAAAAATGCAGGGGGAAAAGGAGGGAAGCAGAGAAAAGGTTTTTCCTTTTAAATAGGAAAGGTGGTTGTAGTCAGTTCTTCTTTTGTCACCTCAAGTAGAAGGATGAGTGATGAGGCCTGTAGCAGCAGATTGGAAGAGAGGTTATGTCCGAGGCAAAAGGAGTGCAGTAGCTTCAGTGTACACTGTGGCCGCTGTGGGCATTTGGATGTGTCCTGGCCATTTTATCAGAGAGGCCGGCAGTTCATTGGTCCCTGTCTGTGGGATGGGTTTGAATGGGAGGAAGGGGAAAATGGATTTTGGAGAGATCTCATGCTCTTTCTCAGATGTGTGTCTACAGTCAGCCCCAGGGTCTTGTGTCTGAGCCCTGAGGAGAGGAGTGCTTGCAGAAGTTAGAGGAGCTATTCTCACAAGGAGTTTGTGTGACATATGGGATCAGATGATGCAGATCTTCTGCACAGGGAGTGGGGAAGAGGGACTAGTCTTCCATCAGGGCTTGATCTGGGGGTAGTGAGAATGCCATGGAACTTAGGCTCTTTGGCACTTGGGATTGATGGAGATTGGAGAGCCTTGGAGCCAAGCACTCTGGATCAGAAACTCGTGTCCTCAGAGAAGGCACTCCAGCTGCATTGGGCAGCCACAGCAGGGGAGGAAGGCATGGCACGTGTGGTTGGTGAACTCAGGGGAGCTCAGGGGATACGTGACTGGCGCTCCTGGACATAACGGGATGAGAATTTTTAGAGCCTAAGATACCAAATGAGAAAGAAAATTAGGCCAAAGCTAGGGAAATGTGAATGGCCTGTGTTAAAGGGGGCTTCTTGTCTGGCGAGGACTACAAAATTCAAGTTGGAGAGGAAACACCTTGGCATTGAGGTACTCCTTAAATTGAGAAATATTTCCTGCATCCCTACTCTGAGGTAAGAGAGCAAGCAAGACAAACAAAGTCTTTGTCTTCATGGAAATGGCAGTGAAGGGAAAGGATTTCTGAGTTGGAAAGTGTCATGGGAGCACAGAAGAGAAGGCTAAGGATTCCGGCTATGGATTTGACCTTGAAAGGCCTTGAGGGATGGGTAGAAGCTGGACTTGGGGAGGTGGAGGAGGGCAACAGAGGAAAGGTGCAGAGCGGGAAAGTTTAAAGAGTTTGGGAAGTAGTCTTCCTGTGGAGGCCGTGTGTGTATGCTCATTGCATGTGTGTGTGCATGGGATTTGGGATAATGAGAGAGAGAGAGAGAGAGAGAGAGAGAGAGAGAGAGAGAGAGAGAGAGAGAGATGTGGAAAGGCTGGCTGAGTTGGCTCTATGTGCTACATTAGAGACTTAGGATTTTATTTAGTAGTTTATGGGCATCAATTGGGAGATTTTGAACAAGGAGAGAAACTTGATCAATCCTTTCCTGTCGCTAGCTGAGGTCACTTCATAGCATTGGTGTTAGGCATGGCTTCAGGCCCTGATTGTTTCAATATGTTCTCTTCCTGGCTTTCTCATGGGAGCAGTGTTAGTTTTATTTTTACCCACATCTCTGTTTTGGGTGTGCGTCAGATTAGCAGCTCTGTGCCTCCAGTTGGAAGAGAGCTTCTGTTCAAAGTGCTGTGTGGGTGGAGTCCTTCCGCCACTGTCCCAGCCCCGCTGCCCCTCCTGGGTGTTGACCTTGGCTGTAGAGGGTGTGGCCCTTGATTTACTGCTGTTTGCTTTCCCTACTTTCTCAGTTCCTTCCTGGTGCTTTTGAATGACCGAGAGTTCCTTCGAGAAGGTTGAACAGGGGCAGCCTGTGGTTTAGGTGCTAGGTGAGGGGCAGCAACTAATAAATGAATGATTCATTATCTTGGGGATGTAGGTCCTTGCTACAGCCAGGTTTACTTCCATTTTATCATAAATATAAGCAGCTTCATAAATTTAAATTGGTTTCCAGAAACAGATCCTGCTTCCAGGAACATTTCTTGTTGTGAAAGACAGGCTTGTCAACAAAGGAGGTGGGGGGAGGTGTGCATTTTTAAAGATCAGATGTATCTACAGAACACAGTCTACAAAGAAAACAGATTTCGTTAAAACTTTTTGCCTGTATTCCAAAGAAGGGTATGCTGCAGATTTATCTTCTAGTGGCAGTGGTGTTTTAACACACTTTTTGCAGGAAACGAGTAAAATCGGTTCCACCAGGGAGACTGTCAATGGACATGAGGAAACATACGTTGGAACCTCTAGTTGGAACCGGCAAAAATAAAAATGTTTTACGTCGTTGTCGTGTGTGTGCTGCTCATAAACTATGCAGTGAAATGCGGTACATGTGCAAGTTTTGTGATGTACCCCTGCACAAAGGAAAGTGTTTCAAACGCTACCACACAGTGAAGCACTATTAGGTTATAGTTTTTTTATAAGATCTATTGAAAATTTTGAAAAAATATTGTAATTTTGTATAAATAAAATTATTTTGATTGTGAAAGAGTGTTTTTTTATATGTTTACCTAGAATGTAGTAATTTTGTGTACATAAAAAATACAATAACACATATTTTGCAAAGTAAATAAATAGAGACCTCTTTTTAAACTAAAACACTGAAAGTTTCATAGAAAAATATCAAATAGATCGAAAGATATGAATATTTTATGGAAAGTCTAATTTTGGCGAAAAAATGTCAAAAAAGCCCTGTGTTACAACACGATTTGGCGGGAAAATGCCCGATTACAAAGTGTTAAAATGTCCTTATGGTGCTGTTAGCTCATTTGGCCTGGACACTTATATTCATGAGTAGCTTTTCATTAGTCATGCAAGGACCAGTAAAAACTGTAGAGACAAAAGACAAAAATCTAGTCCTCCTATTGGAAAAAGAAGCCAGAGACGATAGCCTGTTGATAATGGTTGTGTTGTAAGTTTGTGATTTTGCGCATTAAATACCTCCTGTGTGCCAGGAACTGTCTAGGTGCTTATCTCATATTTGACAGATGAGGACACTGAGCTCAAAGAAGTTATGTGACTTGCCCAAGTCACTCATGTTGTGTAACGATGAGTTAGGATTCTAACCTAGGTTTTTCTTGTTCTAAACTTCATGTTCTTTCCGCTCCTCCACCTGGAAACTGGTGAGAATATGTGTACCCTGGTCATCTGGAGACAGAGTCAGATGTTGGACCATTTGTTGACAACTTGGGGTATCCCTGGCCTCAAGGTTTATTTGGCTATGACTTTAGGTCTCTTCTTTATTTGAAGCAGTTTGCTCTGTCCCATTTGGTGTTGAAGTTAAACATCTGCTCATTGCCAGGTGGACCCCTGGAGACCTCACTTGCTCTATCTTCCAGCCTCCGGCCCCCTGCCGGATTGGGGGTGCCAGATGGATGATCAAGTGACAGATGGAAGATTAGATTTCAGACATTGAAGGCTTCATTCTGATCTGCAATAACTCAGAGAGAGAGGAGGGGACACTGGTCACTGAGGACCACTGCCCTGAGCTGGGAGTCTATACTGGGAATGTCTTTTATGAAAAAGAAAAAACAGTGGTGATTTTTTACTTGAGGATGTGGGGGAAAAGATCAGCAAATGATTTGATATTTAAACAACTAAAACATTTATTAAGAATCATCTCTGGGTATGGCAGAATTGGCATGATTTGAAAGATGCTAGAAGAGTGCTCCCTGCCCAGAACTGATCTGACTCTGGCCTGCCTTGGTGCCCCAGATGGAGTCACTTATTGTTTGGGGGCCAATGTCACTCAACTAATTCTTTCATGAATGTGAAGGTAGAACATTCTGGTGATAATTTAAGATTCTTTGGCTCCAGAAGAAGCAGCGGAACATTAAGGCTGTGTGTGTGTGTGTGTGTGTAGTGGGTTGGTAGTGTCTAGAATGAATGGAATGACTCAGACATGGTGAGAGATATTCTGGGATGGCTTCCTGTAAGAGAGAAGTACTGAACATGGTGTGAAGGTAAGGAGGTTTGTTTTTTGAAGAGCTGCTGAACATCAGTTTTTAGTTTCTCAGATAATAGAATTAGCTCCAGTAGTACAAGGTACAAAGCCATTATTCACTTATAATTACTTTACGAAAGCTCCTTTTGCTTCAGCCTAGTAAATCTTTCTTACTAGTAGAGTGCCACTGATCTAGAAATTTTTAAAATGACGTGTAATTAATGCAAAAGGTAAAATTCCTTTGGGTCTCCAGCCACCTTGGGAATCTAGCATTCTCCCCCACCAGGACCTTCCTGCCTCCTCTCAGCATCCTCCAGGAAGCCTCCCTGAGGGTGGGCGGGCATGGGGGGAGGCGGAGGAGATGCCTTTCCCCAGGGGACTGCTGTACTTTCCAGGCCCGAGGAGCATAGTGTGGGGTAGCAGAGGTTGCTTCCCTGTGCTAGGAGCCAGAGCCAGATTTCAGGGAGGCCGAGTGGTGAGCGCTCAGCCTGGGTCGGGTCAGGACAGAAGGACCACACATGGCAGGTGGCTCTGGGTACCACTTGGTGGGGGCTTTTCTTGGGGTCCTGGAGGTGGGAGTAGCTTAGACTGCTCCCTGGAAAGGAAACCGGAATGCTTTTCTTAGGACGTAGGGATGCTTTAGCAACTGAGTGAGGCTTACACCATCTCTGCGTGAGAGTTACTGGAGGAGACTATGAAGATGTGTGTAAATGTGAACAGTTTTAAAAGCACACACACATACAGAAAACCTCTGCCCCGACAGAGGTCCTGGATGTGACTGAGTTCTGTGCATTTACATGTGGGAGTGACAGAAACATTCACTTAGGTAATATGGGAAAAAGTTAGGCAGTGAGGCCTGAATAGTCATGAGCTCCAATAAAAGTAAACACATTTCATTTTTTTGTATTTTTATGATAACTATGTCTTATTTGAGCATTTATTATATGCCATGTTTGTCCTAACCACTGGAGAAATATCTCTTCATTTAATTGTCACAACACTGGGAGGTAGCTATAAATCTTTGGAGTTTATGAAGCACCTCCATCATCTCATTTGATTCTTCCAACTATATATATATATTTCCTCATTATATGAATGGGAAACAGCCAGAAGTAGTGACGGTGGAACTTGAACTCAACTCTTTATAGCAATTCCAGTCTCCTTTTCACCATATGCCAGTGTCCAGCACTCCCCCACCCCCAAACCCTTACTCTCCCTTTTATTCTGTGGAGAGTTTCTTGGGATTCTGTGTCTGGGAGAGGCCTCTGAATAGGGTAAGATTGTGTATAGGATTGAGAGGTACAAGGTGAGAGGGACTAGGATTTGGAGACTGACTGGCAGGGCCCTGGGGGATGTGTCAGAGACAGTGTAAGCCTGGCACAAGCTCTCCACGAAGAGGGAACTGGAAAGGAAAAACTCCTATGTTCTGGGAGAACGAGGCTATTCCCAGTGTCTTCACATCTGGAAGGGGACTGATGATATGAAGGCTCACTGATGAATGGGAAGACATTTTCAGACCCAAGAAGATATTCAAATAAGTGTTTAATTGGAACAAATTATGCTGGGAATCATTAAGACAAACATATATCTCATGAATAAGGTTTCTCTTATTTCTCTGAATTGCAATGAAATATTTATCGTGGAAAATGAAGTCAGCTCACTGCTTTGCACGACTAAATGCCATTCTTGGCTTCTAAGAGCAACTTTTCAGGACCCATGTGGATCACAGGATGGGGAGGAGGCAGGAACACTTCTGGGCTGACCCAGCGTGACAGGGAGCAGACTGCTCAGATCTGGTAAGACGGAGGCAGAGTTTAGCATTGTGTCTGGAATAGAAAAGGAAATTTAATTTTTGGTCATTTAGTGTTGATTTTGAAGGTCCTGGGGTACTTTCTAATTTGGGAAATAGAGTGGGCTTCAGGGTAAGTGCCTTTCATTTTCAGATAGTAAATCCTGAGGTATCACTTGAGGAAGTCTAGACTGTAACTCTCTGATTTGGTTAAGGCTCTTATAGGTGACATACAGACATCCTGATGCCATTGCCAGCCTCCTGCCTGGTGTCCTCTGCCCCTGCTAATGGTACAGGTGAGAGGGCTCACAGGTGCCTCTGGGGATTGGGAGAGCTCCGTTGGTTCACCTGATCTCACCTAGGGTAGTAAAGGATATTGGTCCATCTCCCTCACAGAGATTAGCTCCAGACACTGATTCCTTAGCTGTAGCATCTCCTAAGGGTAATCAGAGCAGAGCAGGCTATTTCAGGAATGGATTTCAAGAGATAATAAGTATAGGTACTCGGAGTCTCTGGGCTCCCTGGACTGGTTTTGGCTGCAGCTGTACCCCTGACAGGGTGGGTGGCCCTGACTCGTGGGTTCATGATCTTTTAGCAGGCAGATTCTGTGTGGATCATATGATGAATTTCTCCACGGGTGGTTTTGCTGTCCAAAGTTAGGCTCGGTGCTCCAGTTTCATTTTGGTTTTCTTCTTGCAGTGCACGGGTGGCTTATGCCAGTCTTCATGGATGAACGATAACTATTCCTCCTGTACAAACATGGTCCTCTGGCCCTGGAGAAAGCTTAGCCTGCATGTGGGGGGGGTGTAGGTTACTTAAGACTGACTATATTGTTTCCCTTGGCTTTAGGCTTCCCGTTATCAAAATCTAGGGTGTGATTTACACGATTGGCATGGAATCGGAACCCTCACTGCTGGCAGAATTACTGAGTTCAACTAAGTACGTACAGATGATTCCCAACTTAGTGATTGTTCATCTTACAAAACTTTATGATGGTGAGAAAGTAATATGAATTTAATAGAAACTGTACTTGAAATTTTGAGTTTTGATCTTTTTCTGGGCTAGACATATGTGGTACGATACTCTCTCAAGAGGCAGAGTAGTGAGAGCAAGCTGCAGCTTCCAGTCAGCCATGTGATCATACTCCACAGTGCATTGTGCGGCCAGCATTTTTTTTGTTGTTAATCCTCACCCGAAGACATTTTTCCATTGATTTTTAGAGAGAGTGGAAGGGAGGGGGAGAGACAGAGAGAGAAACATTGATGTGTGAGAGACACACCAATTGGTTGCCTCCCATGTGTGCCTTGACCAGGGCCGGGAATTGAGCCTGCAATCTAGGTGTGCGCCCTAGACTGTAACTCTCCGGAATTGAACCTGTGACCTTTCAGTCTGGAGGCCAAAGCTCTATCCACTGAGCCAGACTGGTCAGGGCTGGTCAGAATTTAAAAATATTATCTTTCATAATTTTGTATCCCATCATGTGTACAAAATGCCCATGTGTGTCTCCTGCTTCTAGTGAGAAGAAGAGGAAGGCATTACTCTTAGATGAAACTCAAGGTAATTGCCCAAATGTAAGGTAGGCTAAATTATGATATTCATTCAGTAAGTTAGGTGTATTTAATGCATTTTAAAAATAATTTTAAAATATTTTTATTGATTTGAGAGAGGGAGAGGGAGAGCTAAAAACATCAATGATGAAAGAGAATCATTGATTGGCTGCCTCCTGCACACCCCCTACTGGGGATCAAGCCCACAACCTGGGCATGTGCCCTTGACCAGAATTGAACCTGGGATCCTTCAGTCCACAGGCCTACGCTCTACCCACTGAGCCAGACCAGCTAGGGCTTGGATGTATTTTTGATTTATGATATTTTCAACTTGTGGGTTTATCAAGATGTAACCCCATCATAAGTCAAGAAATATCTGCCTGAGAATGAGCCAGATATCCAGCACTGGTTTGGGTGCTCTATAAGATGCAGAAGTGTTAATAGAAAAATTCTTGTCTTTGAAGAAACAAGCTAAACAGAAAAATTAAATATATGTGCTTATACAAATACTAGAGGCCTGATACATGAAATTCGTGCAAGAGTAGGCCTTCCTTCCTTCGGCTGCCAGCACTGGCTTCCCTCTGGCACCTGGGACCCAGGCTTCCCTCGCAGCCCCAGCTTTGTCAGGAAGGTCATCCAGAAGGATGTCTGGTTTAATTAGCATATTATGCTTGTATTATAATAGATATACATTTATATATTTCATGTAATTAGCTAACTATTCATTCAGCATATATTTACTGAGTACCTTCTCTTAGCAGACTACAAAAGAAGAAATGCTTTAACCCTCAAGCTGCTTAAAAAGATATGTTCGTAATTATGTTGTAAAGTGGAGAGTAATAAGAGTTCCAGGAAAAATGCTCTCTATGAAAGACTGTACTTGATGCAGGGATATATATATATATATATATATATATATATATATATATATATATATATATATCACCTCTGTTAGTAGATCAGAGGATGGAAGCACCAGATAGAGGTTTTGACTGTATATATTGTTCTACCCGCAGAACCTAGCACAGTGCTGGGTACAGGTAAATACTCAATAAATAAATGTTGAATAATGAATGAATGGATTTTGTGAGGCTCAAGTGGTGAGAGAAAGCCTCATGGAAGAAGTCCAGCTTGAGTGAGATATTTAAAACATGATTGAGTTTGGGTAACATTGAGGAGGGCATTTCAGGGTTTTCAGGGGAAATCACTGCCACCTCCATAGCACTCTGTTATTGATTTCCCTTTCATGCTTATAAAATATTGCACAAGTCACTCACGAGCACTCAGCCATTTCTTAACCTCCTTTATCAGACTATTACGGAAGGGTTGACTCTGGTTCCTGTGGTACCTGGTTGTATGATAAAGTGCAAGAAATAGTGATTTGTTTCTACTTGAAGCATTTTTATAGTTTGGGGATGCCTGTGGAGCCCTGTTGAAAGAGGCTGTGGATTGGAATTCTCCATAAGGCCATTAATTATTGAATCTGCTTTGTGGTAAAACAAAGGAGCTGCTCCTAGGTGTCAGCTGTTGAAGATGCAGAGTGAGTTAGAATCACCGTAAGTGCTCCTAATCACAGGCAGACCTGTGAGCAGACACTCAGCGAAGAAGACAGGGTACTGTCGGCATACTCCTGCAGGGAAGATGGGCAATTAGTGGCTTCAGATGTCACAAAGCATCCTTCTCCCTTTGCTCTCCTGGGTGCTTTCTGTTGGGCGATCAGAGGTTTTAGTTATGATTCTAAAAACAAGTCCCAGGGAGAGAATTCTGGGCTATTAGCTTGCCAATAGGATGAGGTAAGTGGTGCCAGGATGTTTGGCTGCATTGGTTGTGATGGACGTTCTGTAGGTCATGGTGCTAAAGAGAAGGAGAAAAAATCTGTGGGTATCATAGGGATAGTTTGCCTTCTGGGCAGTGGCTGGATGTGTGGCCCCTGGTGCTGGAAGAGGTGCCACTTCCACTGCTGCTGCTTAGTCCTTCAGCAGGCTCTGGGGGCTGGACCTGCTCTCATGTCTCCTGTCTGGGAGTACACCAGGCCAGGCCAGGCCGCAGAGTATCTTTACGAGGAGAAGTGCTGGAAGCTGGACTTCTCAGCGAACATGGTGAAGCTGGAACAGGGTCTTTGTTTAGCCCTGTAGGGACAAGAGGGCCATTCCATCACAGCTAAACCAAATCTGCACTGAGCTCACAGAGGGGGCACAACCTTAGTTCAGATGCTGGAGTATAAGAAAGAGACATGGTCTCTCTCTGTACCACCAACATTAGAAATGGGTTGCTTTACAATTTCCAAAAATCTTTCACATGGCCTATTTCACTTGAAATATACAACAGCCTTCTGAAATAGGTAGGACAAGGATTATGATCATCCTTTCCCAACCAAGGAAACTGAAGCTCAGACAGGTGAAAAGATTTGCCCAAATTGCCCAGCTAGTAAGGAGAAGCTAAGCCTTGAATCCAACACCTCAGATTGTGTGCCTCTTGCTTTGTTCTGTTTTCATGTCATCAAATGCTAATCGTGAGGACAGACAAATATACACATGATATGACTCAAAGAAACTATTATTGTAAAGAGGGAGAAACAAGGTTGGAGATGGTATAGTAAGAAAGGGTTCTAGGAGAAGGTGACCTTGAGCTGCCATTCAGAGGAGAGAAAGCCATGATTTTTGGTGGGCAGAGGGTGTTTTTGGAAATGCTGGCAGACATCATTATTCAGGCCCACTCTTCATTACTCCTGGGCATGCAGAGGAGGTTGGGGGGAGGCAAGGATACTGAGGGCCCAAATAATTGAAATCAGAGGAAACTCCAACATCTCTTTTTAACTTACAGCACAATCCTTCTTTCCTAGAAATGTTTTCCACACACATGGCCCACAAACAGCAAAATGCCTAGGAATGAATTTCTTCCACTCGTGTCCTCAATTTACCTGTGAGCAGGGTGATACTTAAGAGAGAAGAGGAGATGTCAAGAATCGGGATTTCCCACAGTTAGGCCATCAGCCCCTGTGGTTGATTAGGACTGGGCCATGCTGACCAGATGTTTCCACTGTGAGCAATGGTGGCTCCAGAGTTAGAGCACTCATCTTGATTTGGGTCCTGACTCTGGAGGCAGGTGTTGAGGAAGAGGAGCTGACTCAACCGCTTGTACCAAAAAAACTCAACAGCTCACCTACTAATATTCCCCACTGTGGGGTGCCCTTTAGCATCTCTTTGGCCTTCATGTTTTACCTTGGTGTTCACCAAAGAAATGTAGAATATAAGATCATGGTTTGGGGAATTCCTGGCTAAGAATTAGAAGAGATTTCCTTGCTTTTGCCAGACCTTAAATGAATGGTTCTCTTCTTTCCCCCTCTCTTTTTAAAAATTAAGTTATGAGTACAAATTTCCAAACTTGGAAGGACATCAGGAAGATTTCCCAGCAGTCCCTTTATATTTTAATCAAAATTATGTTTAAAAATAATACAGTGTTACCGAAACTTAGTTACTGTTGGTGAAGTCTGTCTCCTTCAATTGTTGAACTATTTCAAAGTCTGAGCAAATATTTGAGACCCCTTCCTGCTCCCCAGCACCACTCCATCAGTGGACAGTGGAGGTTTTTCTCTGGTCACTGGATATCACCTGGCCACTCCTCTCCTTTGAGGTGATTTACCTCACTGTTTTAATCTCAAAATGGTGAATAGGGATGCCATGCAATCACAACCTTTCCTTTCTTTTTCTTAAAAATTAAATCTTTATTGTTCAGATTATTACAGTGGTTCCTCTTTCCCTCCTGCCCCCCATCTCCTCTCCACCCGGTTCCCACCCCACCCTCTTCCCTTACACCCCCCCGCCACTGTTCTCATCCATAGGTGTACGATATTTGTCTAGTCTCTTCCCTTCCCCCCACACCCCTTCCCCACCCCCCAAGAACTGTTAGTCCACTCTCTTTCTATGCCATGATTCTATTATATTCACCAGTTTACTCTGTTCATCATATTTTTTAAAATATATTTTATTGATTTTTTTTTACAGAGAGGAAGGGAGAGGGATAGAGAGTTAGAAACATCGATGAGAGAGAAACATCGATCAGCTGCCTCCTGCACACCCCCAACTGGGGATGTGCCCACATCCAAGGCACATGCCCTTGGCCAGAATCGAACCTGAGACCCTTCAGTCCACAGACTGATGCTTTATCCACTGAGCCAAACTGGTTAGGGCCATCAGATTTTTTATTCACTTGATTTTTAGGTTCACTTGTTGATAGATATGTATTTGTTGTCACTTTGTTGTTCATAATTTTTATCTTTACCTTTTTCTTCTTCTTCCTCTTCATAAAGGATATCTTTCAGCATTTCATATAATACTGGTTTGGTGGTGATGAACTCCTTTAGCTTTTTCTTACCTGTGAAGCTCTTTATCTGACCTTCAATTCTGAATGGTAGCTTTGCTGGGTAAAGTAATCTTGGTTGTAGGTTCTTTTTTTTTTTATTTTTTATTTTTTATTTTTTTTATTTTTTATTTTTTATTTTTTTATTTTTTTAATTTTATTTTTATTGTTCAGATTATTACAGTTGTTCCTCTTTTTTCCCCCATGGCTCCCCTCCTCCCAATTCCCACCCCAACCTCTGACCTTGCCCCCCCCATTGTCCTCATCCATAGGTGTACAATTATTGTCCAGTCTCTTCACGCATCCCCAACACCCTTAACCCCCGAAAATTGTCAGTCCACTCCCTTTCTATGCCTCTGATTCTATTCTATTCTCAAAGGATACCTTTCAGCATTTCATATAATAC
>PVJC01015917.1:0-34376 GCA_004026665.1 Murina feae
CCCCCCTCCAGCCCCCCTCTGGCCTCTCTCTCTGGTCCCTATGGACTCCCTCTACCCCACCTCCCCTTCTCCTCCTCTGCTCCCCCTCCTCCTGCCCACCCTCCTCAGAGATGCCAAGTCTGCAGGTTCCCGCGACCTTGAGCCGCCAGCCAGCAGGTTGGAAGCAGAGCTGGCAGCTCAGAGCGTTGAAAGGGGCCTCTGGAGAGGACGCCCGGGGGGCTGCACTGCCTCTGCGCCCGCTCCCCACGCCGGTCCCCTGCCTGCTTTCTCTCTCCCCCTGGCGTTTCTCGTCTCCTCACCGCTTGCACCCCCTCCTTAGAGCGCCCGTCCCACAAGGGCAGGCCTTTCTGCTGCCATCACTGCTCTGTCCTCCACCCTGGACCAGCGCCTGGGCCCGGGGCGCTCAGCGAGCAACTGATGGACGGACCTTTCCTCGCTCTCTGACCGCAGCCGCCACGGCCCGCGCCTGCGTGTGACCCGCCTCGCGCCCGATCAACAGGTCGGCCTGCCCACGACTGCGCTGGGCCCCTTTGGAGATGGGAAACTGAGGCTCGGCCAGAGCCCGCAGGGAAGAGCGAGTCCAAGGTCCCGCGTGGGTCGGTGGTGGCGGCGGGCGCGCTCTCAGCTCTTCCTCCCGCAGCCATCGGGGCGACGCCCACCTCTGGCCCCTGCAGGCGGGGCAACCGAGGCCCCGAGGCCGCCCTCCCGGGCCCACCCCTCGCGGAGCCGCCCGGGGCCGGGGCGGGAGAGAGAAATGAGTTTTCCTGCCGCCCCGGCCGCGGTGTCCATTGATCGCGCGCGGGCGGGGCCGCGCTCGCAGCTGCCGGCGCACAATTATCGGGAAAAAACTGGGGCGGCTGCGGCGGCGAAATTAGTTATCGATCCCTCGGCGGGGCCGCGGGGCCGCTCGGCGCTGACGGCAGCAGACCCGGCCGGCCGCCGGGCGGAGGAGGGTGGAGGGCGGGGGGCCTCCCCTCCTCCCGCCCGCCCGCCCCGCGCTCCCTCTGCTCCTCCTGCCCATTCATCCCGCCGCTCCGACCCACGGCTGACCCCGCGCGCGCCCGGGCCTCCCGCACCCTCCGCTCCCAGCTCAGGCCCCTGCGCGCCTGACACCGGGCGCCCCACACGGCGGGGGATGCCCCCGGGGGACCCATGAATTGGTGAGGGAGGGACCAACGCGGGGTGGTTGCGGTGCGGTGGGTCAGGTTTGGAGCCCGGCTGCCTGGGACAGTGAGGGACCTGCCTCGGTTTCCCCGTCTGTGCACCCGGTGGTCCCGCTGTCCTGCTGTGGAAAGGGTTCACCCGAAGTCCCTTTCCTTGTCGCCGCCCCGGCGCACCCTGGGGGTTTATTTCGTGTTTGTACCACCGATTCCGCCCCGAGGTCCTTAGGGATGCATGTCCCCATTGCGGAGATAAGCAAGCGGAGTTTAGTGAGGGGACCGGCCTGTGGCCACGCAGCAGGGTCCTCTCAGTGGGGTGCTGACCTGACGCACAGCCTGGGTTGCTGTGTTGGTCAGGAAGGGGGGCAGGTCAGGGATCCCCCGCCAGCCTGGCCCTGCAGTCCCCAGGAAGGAGGGAGAGGAGGGAGAGGGGACAAGGGGGGGTGTCCGCTCCTTTCCCAGCACTGCCTGGGGTGGAGGTGAGGCCAGGCCTGAGGACAGGGATCTGAGATCCATCAGGAGCCTGTGACCTGGGGCAAGTCCCTCCCCTTCTACAAAAAGGACCTGATGCCCTCCAAGCCCCCCTGGTCCCCCCACCTTCTCTCTGCTCCCCACCTGCCAGCCAGCCACAGCCTCCTTCATCTCTCCAGCACCTCCCTACAGGGCACCTACTGTGTGCCAGGAACTGTGCCGGCCGGCCGCAGCAGAACAAGACAGCCTCTGTGACTGCCCTCCTGGGGCAGGATGGTGTAGGATACGGGACAGGCTGTGGCTGGGCCTGGGGGGAGGTGGGCCTGTTGGAGAAGAGGAAGGGGAGCAGATGACATGTGAGCAGGAACTGAAGGAGGGGTGGGAGGGGTCAGAGGCGGGGAGACCAGCCCACGCAGGGGGGACAGCATGGGCCAAGGCTGGGGTCCAAAAGGAAGTCGGAAGGTAGGGAAACTGGGAATGGCCATTGTGCTGGGGCAGGAGAGGCAGTGAGGTCAGCAAGGCCAGGCCAGTGAGGGCATGGAGCTGTGAAGGCTAGTCCGGGGGGTGGGGTGCAGCAAGGGTTTATGCAGGGAGTGGCAGGGTGTTCTTGGGCCTGGCAGCTGGAAGCCTGGCCTGGCTCTGTTCTCCGTCTCCCTGAACTTCAGTTTCCTCATCCGTAAAATGGGGATAATGATTTCCACTGCTGTAGGAGCTGTGGACTTTGGAGTGAGTCAGTCCTGAGTTTGAGTCGTCCCTTAAAATTGGGGGACCTTGGGTGGTGTCAACAAAGACTTGATCAAAATGGTGGCCCAGCCTGGCTGGCCTGGCTCAGTGGTTGGTTGAGCATCGTCCTATGAACCAGGATGTTACAGTTCAATTCCCAGTCAGGCCACATGCTCAGACTGTGAGCTCTGTCTCCATTGGGGGGGCGTGCAGGAGGCAGCCAATCAATGATTCTCGTCATTGATGTTTCTATCTCTCTCTCCCTCTCCCTTCCTCTCTGAAATCAATTAAAAATATATATATATATATTTTAAAAGGGCGGGTCAGCAGGAATCTCGGGGTCTCTGTGCTCTTCCTCCATAGCTTTCAAGGCTTCCTAAGGGGGACTGCAGAGGTGGTGCCCACGATCTGGAGCAGCCTTCAGTAAGACTACTGTCAGCATGCAGTCCTAGTGAGGATGCGTGCATCTGCATGCACATCTCTGTATGTGTGCACGTGTACATGGCATGGGTGCATGTATTGCTGAGTCTGCACATACATGTATGAGTACGAGTAGCTCTACATGTTCATATGCATGTGCACCTCTGGTGCATTTTGTGTGTGTCGTAGGTGCTCCTCGTATGGGCCTCTGTGTGTGTGTGTGTGTGTGTGTGCGCTTGGCTTTCAGAGCACACCTGCGTGGGGTGGTCATCCTGAATGCTGAGCAGTACATGGAACGGGCATCTCTGGGAGCACGAAGCTGCATGGCCGTGTGTGCGTGGACACCTGATATGTATGTGCACAGAGTGTGCGCGCACGCCGGCAGACATGGGTGTGCGCGCGCGTGTTGAGCGGACACACCTCTGTGCTTGTGCCCGCCGTGCCTGACTCCTCGCACACGGGCACACGGGCACACTCCTAGGGGCGTGCCCGTTTCTGAGGCTGCTTGTTTGTGCCTGTGCCTGTGCCTGTGTTGGACTCCACACACACTCTGAGCACGCATGCGGTGCCCGTGTGTGCAAGTCCACACTCAGGGAGCGCGGCACGCCGTCTGGGGAGGAAGGTGCTCCCCATGTCCCAGCAGAGCGCAGAGGACTGACACAAGCTAGAGGGAGGCAGAAGTGGGCCAGGACCACCCAGCTGCCCCTACACCCAGCTGGGATCCAGGGACATGGCCCTCCCCCCACGCCCCCCAGGCCTCCAGGCTGGCTGGGGGTGGAGGGGCGGGGAGCAGGGAGAGCAGGTGGCCTTGCTGAGCAGGCAGAGAGCCGCCCCGGGCCCCTTGCCAAGGGAGGCTCTCCTGAGCCGCTGAGCTTACAGGGCATGCCGCCGCCTGCCACGCCACCCTGGGCCCCACACCTGCGCCCGCCCTCCTCTCTGCGGAGTGTGGGCTCCGGTGGCAGGCTGTGGGCTTGGCGGCTCTCCACTTTCTCTCCTTCCTGCAGCCCCAGCTTCAAGGCCCAGGCTGGGGCCGGGCCAGGGCTCGCCTAGGGCTGCCTGGGAAGGCAGGGCGCAGAGCACCTCTTCCCCAGCTGCCCCCTGGGTAGTAGCAGGGAGCCCAGAGTGCGGGCGAGCCACCCTCTTTGTCTCTTTGTCCCCCTGTCTGTCTGTCTTTCCCCGTGATTCCTCACCAAGCCTGCGATGTCTTTCCATCCACCACGACTTGCCTCTCCCTGACCCCCACCAGCTCCCTCAGCCCCTCTGTGCTGGGGGTTCACTTGTGGTTCTGGCACCCCCATTCCTGGGGTCACCTACTCACCCCAGCACAGCTTTTTCAGGCCAGGACTTCAGGGCCTCTGTCCATTTAGGGTGTCGCTCTGGGCACCCCGGGACCCCTGGCCAACATGCTGACCTCTTCTGTCCTTCCTGTCGTCCTCAGGGACCTGGGCTTGGCCCCTGCACGTGGTCCACCCTGACCTGGTCATCGCTGCCCTGACACTCAGCCATCCCACCAGCACACCCCTCCAGCCCTCACTCCCTGGGAAGGTCCTGACCTTGCCACCCTCTTCCAGTCCCTTTGTCCCCATAGGTCCCCCCTCCCCAGGGCTCCTCATGTCTAGCACTTTCTGCACAGCATCCTGAGACAGCCTTCCACTAGGGTCCAGCCTTTCTCACCAGGCTTCCCCTCTGAGTGACAGCATCGCCGCGCGAGACCAGTTTCCCATCAGCCTCTCCACCCAGATGCCGCACTCCTTCTGTTCCCTGCCCCCTTCCTGCGTGTCCCTCCTCGGGCTCCCTGGCTCTCTGGCTTTGCCAGGATCTGCCCCTGGCCCTCATCTCTCCCCAGTGCCCACCTCACCCATGGCCTCCAGTCCATTGCCCTTTGAATGTCAGACCTTTCGCTTCTAAAAAAAAAAATGTATTTTTATTGATTTCAGAGAGGAAGGGAGAGGGAGAGAGAACATCAATGATGAGAATCTGTGGATCGGCTGCTTCCTGCACGCCCCGACTGGGGATGGAGCCTGCAACCCAGGCATGTACCCTTGACCGGAATCGAACCTGGGACCCTTCAGTCCCCAGGCTGACGCTCTACCCACTGAGTCGAACCAGCTAGGGCCAGAGACCTCTCACTTTTGCTGCCCTTGGACACCTCTAGGGTATCCCCACAGTCCACACCTGCCCCTCCTCCAGGCTTCCCCTCAGAGAATGGTCTCCAATCACAGTCTCCTGGAGCATCACCCTTGCTTCTTCTCCCTCGCCCTCCACAGCCAGCTGTCACCAAGCACCTGAGCTTCTCGGATACAGGTTTCATTGTGTTTGAAAATTGTCAGCCCTTAGTTTTTTTGCTAGTTTTTCTGTTCCCTCCCTCCTTTCCTGTGAGACTCCAGTTACCCCACATAGTATGCTGCTTGGAACTATCTGACAGTTCCCTGGGGCTCTTTCCTTTAAAAATTTTTATTTATTGATTGATTTTTAGAGAGAGAGGGAGAGAGAAAAAAACATCCATTTGTTGTTGCACTTATTTACGCCTTCATCGGCTGGTTCTTGTATGTGGCCTGACTGGGGCTAGAACCCAAGATCTTGGTGCACGGGGATGACACTCGAACCAGCAGAGCCACCCAGCCAGGGCGCTTTCCTGCTTTTGTTTCATTTTGGGTAGATTTTACTGCTGGATCTTCAAGTTCACGAATCCTTTCCTCAGCCTTGTCTGATCTGCTCTGAATGCCATTCAGTGCATTTTCATCTCAGACACTATCATTTTCAACTCTTAAAAGTTCATTTTGGATCTTTTTTTTAAATCCTCTTATCTCTTAACATCCTGAACATATGGAATACCGTTCTAAAAACTGTCTTAGAATTCTTCTCCGCCAATTCTAACATGGGTGTCCGTTCCAGGTCAGTGTCCACGGACAGGAATCGTTCTTTTCTTTTTGTGTCCAGCGTTCCTGCTTCTTTGCATGACTGGTAATTTTCGGTGGGTGGCAGACGTTGTGAATTGTCGATAGTTTTGCATTCTTATAAATCTGCTGGAGCTCTATTCTGGGGAGCGGTTACGTTGCCTGGGAACCAGTGGGTCCTCTTGGGTCTTGTTGTGCTACGTTGCGTGGGTTTTTTAGCAAAGCCTAGTCTAGGGTTAATCACCCCCGCCTCTGAGGCAAGAGCCTCCTGAGTCCTGTCCCCCTGCCCTGGGAATGAATTTTCCAGTCTGGCTGGTAGGGACAGACTCTGTTTCCAGCCCTAATTCTTCCAGATGGTTCTCTCTTGCAAACCACTGTTTCGTGGATTTTCTTCCTGAAATATCTGGTTGTTCCGAGTGGGATGGTAAATCTGGCCTGTTATTCCGTCTTGGCCAGAAGCTGAAGTCAATCACCAAGTTGTTGTTGGGTGTTTTTTTTTTTATATTGTTTTTTAAAAATGTATATTTGTATTGATTTCAGAGAGGAAGGGAGAGGGAGAAAGAGAAACATCAATGATGAGAGAGAATCATTGAACCGCTGCCTCCTACACGCCCCCCACTGGGGATCGAGCCTGCAACCGGGCACATGCCCTGACCAGGAATCAAACCCTGACCTCCTGGTTCAGAGGCTGACGCTCACCCACTGAGCCACACCGGCTGGGCAGTCACCAAGATTTGATGATTGCACATCCTACTAACCCTTGACTCTATCAGCTTCTCTCCTATCCCTGCCACCAATCCAGACCCCGTTACCTCTTGCCTGGGTGACTCATGGCCTCCCGGGACTATATCCCTGCTCCATTCGAATCACGTTCCCTGAACAGCAGTCAGAACCATCTTTCCAGCTGCAAAACCGCTGTCCGAGTGCCTCGTAAACTCCCACCTGTGGCTCATCAGCCAATCAAACAGCTGCTTGTCATTTTCCCGTGGGCTCTTCCTCTCTGAGGGGTCTTCCTCATGCTGTTTCTCCTGCCAGGAGCTCCTGCCCCTCCCCCTCTCTTCTCCTCCTCCTCCAGGCCTCAGCCCAGGAGACACCTGCCCAGGGTGCCCACCAAGTAAGGGAACCTGCCCCTTAGCATAGATTGCCCTGGTTTGTAGCTGCCTGGGATGGCGTGTCCCCTAAATGAGCCTCCATGAGGGCAAGACCCTGGCCCCTCGTGCTGAGCCCTGCCTATCATACCACTGAATGAATGAATGAATGAATGAATGAATGAATGAATGAATGATAAGAGAATGGTGGAGAGGGGAGGGCTGGCATGAAGGCGACAGGCTGGGACTGTGGCTCAAGAGACCGGTAGCCTTCCGCCAGCCCTCCCCACCTCGCCGTGTGACTTTGAGCCGTCACAGCTCAGGGTGAAGTGTTCCCCAGAACCTCGTCTGCCTCTGACAGTCGCCACACTCACCCATTTCCGCAGCACCATGGGCTGAGTCACGGTGATGCTGACCGCCCTTGTCTGACGGATGGGGAAACCGAGGTCCAGTGTGGGGAGAGCTGGACCCCAGCTCGCTCAGTGTATCCGTGGCAAAGCCCAGGTCCGGCCCATGTGATCGCTCTCCGTCCTGCAGTTCTGGGCTTGGCAGGGGATGTGGGGAAAAGGCCTCGTGGCCGGCTGCGGCCCCCTGGGTCAGGCCAGGACTTCTCTGTGTCCGAACCCCCAGGATTTAGGACCCACCACAGGGAGGAGGAGGAGGGTTACTCTGAGGTGGTCACACAGCTGACCAGGGAGGGGCTTGCAGGGGAGGCTCAAGGTCAGCCCGAGGTCAGTCGCTGTCCAGCTTCATTATTCATTAGCCAGTGGAGTCCAGGCACTAAGTTAGTGACCAGCACAAGGCCGGGGAGGGGCAAATTCTGCCCCCGAGGGTGGGCATGACCTGCAAGGGGAGGGAAGCCGGTAAGTGAACAGATGATGGAAAAGCTCATTCATTCATTCACTCATTCACTCGAGAATTCACCTCTCTCTGCCTGTCAGTGAGCAGAACCCTTGCACGTCCGCTGGTGGTCAGTGCTTGGCAGGGGCAGCCCAGGGTCTGGGGAGCACAGAGGAGACCCCAGGCCAGCCGGGTGACACTGATGAATAGACCTGTGGGTCTTGGGTGGCTCAGAAGCTCTCTGGGTGCTTGTGTGTGTTCCCATGTGCACACTTACGCACACGTCACTGTCACTGCACATGTGCTGCTTGTCCCGCAGTGTCCTACCTGCTTGCTGGCTCCCTCCCGAAGGTCTGTCCTCTGAGGGCCCTGGCCTCTGCCTCTCCGGGGGACCCACCTCCTGGCTCCCCAGCGGCCCCCAACCCCCCCACCTCTCTGTGCTCACTGGGATAGTGAGCCCCCGGCGGCGTGCGCACAGCCTCCTCCCATCCTCCTCCAGAGGGAGCTGTCGGAAGGCTCTGGGCAAAGGTGGCTCTTGTCACTGACACTGAACACAGCCCTCCTGGGGACAGGCACTCGGGATCCAGTCCTGGCCTCCTGGGCTGCCTCAGCCACAACTGCTGGGTCCCAATCTGCAGCAAAAAAAAAAAAATGTTATTGGTTTTTTAGAGTGAGGGAAAGGGAATGGGGTGGAGAGAGAGAGGGAGGGAGAGGGAGAGAGAGAGAGAGAGAGAGAGAGAGAGAGAGACACGTCGCTGGTCGGCTGCCTCCCGCCTGGCCCCCATGGGACACTGAGTCTGCAGTCCTGGCATCAACCAGCTAAGCCAGCTGGCCAGGGCCCGAGCTGCATTCTGACAGGTGGGCCCAGCATTAGGGTCACCGTCAGGTTGGGGAGAAGGTGGGCTTCTGGCTGCTGTGGGGCAGCTGGGCCTTGAGGGTGGAAGCTGAACCCCAACCCAGGCTGGCAGAGGCGGAAGCTCAGTGGCCCCAGCCGGCTCTGTCCGGCCCTTCCAACAAAGGCCGGCCCCAGAGGAGGGGGCGTGTTTGCTCAGCTCCGGGGCTGGGGGTGGGGGGCAGGAAGCAGAATTTCAAAGCCGGTTCGCCCTTTGTTATCCCTTCCTGGCTCCACCCCTCCGCCCAGGCTGCATTCCAGAACCAGAGGGGTCCTGCCCGGGAGCAATCCTCTGAACTACCCGCTCCAGTTACAGCCTCGTTGCCCTCGGCGGGGCCCTCGGAGGGGTGGGCCACCCCAGCCTGACCCCCTCCAGGCCCTGGGGAGGAAGAGGGAGAGGGAGGGGGAGAAGAACAAAGCTTGTTTCGCAGAGGATGGGGGGGGGTAGTCTGTGTTGTTTCTCCCAGTGGGGGAGGGGTCTCTGGCTTTGTGCCTGGGCCTGACCTCGGACTGAGCTGGCAGAGTGGCTCCTATTTGTAAAGGGCGCTGGGCGCTGGGCGCGGTGGATTCTTCCTCTGCAAACAGGCCGAGCTGTACTTGTGCTACTTCCGGTACTGTCTTGAGGTGTATTTTACATGATATCAAACGCCCTAGTCTTCCATGTACGACTCTGGGATCTCTTGCATGTGTGTCGCCATGTGTCTGCCACCCTGAGCAAGAGAGGGGCATTGCTGTCACCCCAGCAAGCTCCCTCCGGCCCCTCCGGCCCCTCCTGCCCACCCCGGAGAGGCCCGAGCCTGGCTGCCCACACGCAGCTCTGTCCTCATGCAGATGCAGGTCTGGTGCCCGGGGTCTCCCTCCGCGTCCCATTCCATCCATGCCATTGCGTGTGCTCGCTGTCCTTTGTCATCGTGCAGCGTGTTTCTCTGCGTATCCCTGCTCCTGTCAGTGGCCACGCAGGCCTGTCTGATCTCAGACGTTGTGGCTGGAGCGGCTCTGAACGCCAGGCATCTGTCTTTTGTGGGGAGGGTGGGATTTGATGCAACGCCTTCGTTCCTTCCTGGATTCTCCGCTGGGAGCTACGGACACAGGGCCTTTGCACGTGCTGCCCCCCTGCCCAGACCGCCGCCTTCTCATTGCTGCGGTTGGAGCTGAAATGTCACTTTCCCAGAGGAACCCCCCACCCACCATCACCCTGTCTAACCCACACCAGCCCTGCCAGCTGTCGCCTTTGGTGTATTACAGTGGCACTTCTTTACCACGAGCAGCCGTGCAGCCATCTTATCCTGTCCTTGTGTCTTGGGTGCCAGGGCCCCTGCTGGAAGGTTCCTGAGCCCCGAAGGCAGCCACTTTGGCCTTGTGATCCATCAAACATTGTGGGTGTCTGTGGGCACTGGGGGGCGGGGACCCTGATGGGCTGGAAAGTGCAGCCTCCCCAGGGGCGGGGGGGGGGCAACCAAGGGTGGGAGGTGCGGGTCACACTCACACCTTTCTTATCTGTGGCAAAGGTTTGCTAATGGGGTTGTGCGTCAAGCCGAGTAAGGTGTGAGCAGAGTCCGGACTCCCCCTCACTCCCGCCTCCACCGGAGCTGCTCAGCCGTCAGAATGTTCTAGAAACAGAGCTGCAGGGAAGTCTCCCAGCGGAAGAGGGAGGTCTGGAAGCTGCTGTGGGCAGTAGGGAGCCAGAGGCTGTGAGGAGGGGAGGGAGGGAGGTCGGAGGTCGCCAGCAGCGGCTGTGGAATGAAGGCGCCTCCGTCAGTTTGCCGTGCATGTTCCAGGGCTGGGAGCGCAGCGTGGACCCCAAGGCTGCTCCAGGCTCGGAACCGCGGGGGAAAGCTGAGAGCAGAGGCGGGATCCCGCCAGGGGCTGAGACTCTGTGAACCGGGCAGTATGTGCCCCCACAAGAGCCTTCAGCGCCAAAAGCAGGCACTTGGGCTCCGTGCCTTCCAGCAGGATCGGGGCCCGGGCTCAGTGGGCAGAGGACCAGGGAGGAAAGGGTGTGCCCTGGCCAGGCCCCGGCCGCAGAGGCAAGGACAGGGAGAAGCAGGTGTGGAGTCCAAGGGGCAGAGCTGGCTCCCCTCGGCTGCCCGTCCTTCCCGCCCAAGAGCCAGGATGGAGTGGACTTCTCTGCGCAGGCCCCTCTCTGCCCACTGGCAGGCTGCCTGCCCAGGGTGGTGCCCAGGAGAGGCAGGGAGGCCTGGGGGGTTCTGCCTGCATTGCTGGCGGCATTCAGGAAGGCTGGCCTGCTCCTGCAGGAGGGGGCACGGGGAGGGGGGGAAGCCCTGTCCCTACCCCACGGCCAGAAGCTCTGGGGGCACAGGGATTGACGACATTGTTGGCACATTCAGTGTTTGCTGAGCCCTTCGTGGGTGCCAGGACTCAAGTGGGGATACCAGGTGGTCAAGACAGGCCTGGGCCAGCCCAGGGGGCCCCCAGCCTGGCGGGGGGTACAGTCCAGTGCTGTGGGGACAGACACTCCGAGTGGGAGCCCTAGAGACAGGTGGAGAGCTGAACAGGAATGAGAGGCCTGGCTGGCGTGGCTCAGTGGCTGAGCATCGACCTATGAACCAGGAGGTCAGAAGGTCAGGGTTCCTGGTCAGGGCACAGGCCCGGGCTGTGGACTCAATCTTTAGCGTGGGACTTGCAGGAGGCAGCCGATCCATGGTTCTCTCTCATCACTGATGTTTCTCTCTCTCCCCCTCCCCCTTCCTCTCTGAAATCAATAAAAATATATATATTTTTTAACGGAGAGGAAGAGGGGAGGGTCTCCAGGGAGCAGTGGGCCCGGCTGGCAGAGGCGTGGCCACTCCACAGGGCTGGGTCCTCGGCCCCGAAGAGGCTGCTGTGAGCCGAAGTTAACTCTCGTCCGTGTTTTCCTGCGTCCATCAGACCCGAGTCGCATTTCTGGGCCAGGACAGAGCTTCTCACAGTCATTGTGCAGCAGTCCAGCTGGGCTGGGTGGTGGGGAGAGCTGGCTTCGGAGGCAGGCCTCTGGCCCTGCACCCAGGGCTTCTAGCCTGGACAGTTGGTGGATGGAGCCCTGTAATCTGCATTTTAATAACAATCCTGTCTTTGTTTGCTCAGGCTGCTGAGACACATGGCTACAAACTGGGTGGCTTAAAACCATAAGAGATTTATTCTCTCACAGTTCTAGAGACTTAAGTCCAAAATGAGACTTACGGGGCTGAAAGGAAGGTGTTGGCAGGGCCGGCGCCCTCTGCAGGCTGCTGGGGAGAAAGCATTTCTTGCAACTTCCAGCTTCCGGGGGCTGCATCCCTTGGCTTGTGGCCCCATCACTCTAATCTCTGCCTCTGTCTTCACATCTCCTTTCCTCCTCTGTATCAGATTCCCTCTGCTTCCCTCCTACAGGACACTCGTGATTACATTAGGACCCACCCAGGTAATCCAGGATCCTCTCCCCACCTCAAGATCCTTAATTTCCTCAAGCTGCAGCAGCATCCCTTTTGCCATCTAAGGTAACAATCACAGGTTTCAGGGATTCCAACCTGGATATCCTTAGGGGCAATTATTCAGCCCCCTTCTCCTCCTCTCCCCCCTGCTGATTCCAATGTAGAGGGTCTAGACACTCCTGTGAGAAACCCTAGTCCAAAGATTTGTTTATTTAACTGACTAGAGGCTCGGTGCATGAAATTCATGCAGGGGTGGGGTCCCTAGGCCTGGTTGGCAATCAGGGCCAATGGGGGGGGGGGCTTCCTTTGTTCTGTGTTGTGCCCCGAGGGGACAATTTGCATATCTGCCTTTTATTATATAGGATGCTTCTCTCTCATGATTCTCTGAGCTCAGAGAAGTGGGACACCACTCAGCAATCACTAAACAAGCTTTCACGGAGTGCCCACTCCATGCCAAGCCCCATGCTGGGTGCTGCGGACACCGGGGTGAGGTGGACCCAGCCGGAGAGAGGGAGTATTTTGTCTGGGGATGGGTCCAAAGGATTCGTAAGTTTCTCAAAGAAAAGTTCGCACTCTGAGCCGGACAGAGAGAGGATTGGTTCCTAAAGCAGCCACCACTGCACCCGACCCACAGGCTGATACCGCGGCTTAGCCCTTGTCATCCTTAGCCCTTGCCTCAGGCAATGCTTAGCTAGCGCATTCATTCCCTCTCTGCTGTCTCCTCTCCACCAGACTGGAGCTCCAGGCAGGCAAGAGGCCTCCCCCTGGGGTCTAGCCTCAGCACGTGGCCCAGGGCCGCGATGCTCCCTGAGTGCTAGCAAATGTGCTTGTTGCAAACCAAACACAGACTTACCATTGGAACCTGTCTGCATAGAGCGCTGACCTTGGGGTCAGTCACTCTCTGAACCCTGTTGCCTTGAGCACAGAGTGGGGCTATGGTGGGGACTCCTTCCCAGCCAGCTTTGGACGCTGTTCACCGTGGTTGTAGGAGCAGAAGGGGAAGGGCAGCACTGGCTGGGAGCAGGAGGCTGGGGTGCAGGCTGATCAAGTCACAGGGGACTGGGAAGTCCTCAGAGACTGACAGCTCCTCTGGCTGTCATTCCAGCGCATACCTCTCGTACTGACCTGGTTGTTTGTATGATGTGATGATCCCCAGCTAGAGGTCAAGCCTGTCTCTTCCCCTGGACTTAGCACACACCCACCTGGCGCACAGTAGGTCTCCATGCATATTCGTTGAATAGATCAGTTAATAAGATGCATGGGAAGCGTCTCTAGGACTGTGATGTCTACTGAATCCCTGACTTGGAAAAACTCATGAAACCTTTGGATCTGTCTGCGGACAAATGCGCCCAAAGTGTGCCTTATGGTTTCGGGGTCTCAGGGATCCACCCCCCACCCAGGTCATCCCTGAAGCTCCGCTGAACGGCTTTCTAGGGACTGGGGGAGGGGGGTGTCCAGAGCCACCTGGGAGGCACAGGGCGCAGCGCCCCCCCAACAGTCTACTATAAAACGGGGTGAATGAGCCTCTTTTCTCTTACTCTCTGGTCTCCAGGGGAAGGAAAGGAAGCGAGCATAAGGCCTTCTGGCAGGAGCGGGGAGAGGGGAAGGCGAAGACGCGAGAACCAGAGGGAAGGCGTGATGGAGAGGCTCAGCTCCGCGGAGGGAAGCAGGGCAGCTGGGGAACAAAGCGAGCGCGGCCAGGGCGCAGAGCCGGGAGGGAGCGCCGGGCCGCCGGGGCCTCGGCTGCTGTCAGCGGGCTGATGAACGGGCCGCCTTCCAGCTCCGAGCGCCTCCGCGTTCCTGGCAGCGGCGCGGCTTCCCGGCGGGGCGGGGGCGGCGCCCCGAAAGGTTACATTTGCACAAAGTGCCTGCGCCCCGCTCGGCGGCTGCGGGAGGGGGCGCGCCGGGCGAGGAGAGAGAAGGCGGCGGCGTCCGTGCAGCCTGGGAAATGGAAACATTCCTGGGGGCCGCGCAGAGAAATGCGTATCAGGTTCCCCGCCAGCCGCACCCCGCTTCTCCGAGGGGGCGCCCCTGGTCAGGCCCAGCCCGTGGGCCCAGTCCTGCACCCCAGGCCTGCACCCAGCCCCGCGCACCCAGCCCTGCACCCCAGGCCTGCACCCCAGCCGGAGCAACTAAGACTGTGCGCCCAGCCCCTGCGCCCCAGCCCTGCACCCCAGCTGCAGCGCCCTAGCTTGTGCGCTCTGACCCTTGCAACCAGCCTCGCACCCAGCCCTGCGCCCCAGCTTGAGCGTCCTTGCGGGCACCTGAGTAGGTTCTCAGGGGCCTCGCCTCCCGCTGCCGCTCCCCGCTCGGCCTCAGAAGGCGGGTGAAAGGACCCCGCTTTCCCAGGGCCCCTGCTCATCCTCCTCTCTCCAAGGAGGCTGGTGTGTGGCTGAGCCCAGCCCTGCAGGAAAGGTGACCCGATGGGTCAAGGTCGCGCTGACTTGGGACGGGGGCTGCGCGAGTCTGTGCCAGCTTTCCCGTCCGCCCGGCCCTCCAAGGGCTGGCAGTTGCCTCTGGCACCCGGTGACGCGGGGTAAGCGGTGTTCTTCCGCCGCTTTGCCTGGTGTCACCCCCCTGCGCCCAGGCCATCTGCGGCTCCCTATTCCCGCCTCTGTTTCCGCTTACACCCTGGGTCCCGTCCAGATTGGGGCGGGGTGTGATGTCAAAACTCCAGCACCTGGGGACCCCTCTGTGTGGCTGGGGCTGGGGATTGAGGAGCTTCTGACTGTCTATCCTGTAAGTCTCTCCTCTCCCTCCCTCTCCCTCCCTCTCCCACTCTCTCCCCTCACCGCCATTGGGCTGAGCATGGCAGTCAGCACTGTGTTCGTTCCATGCCTACTACATGTCAGCCAGATTCTGGGCCTTGCCCCGGGCCCTGGACGAGGCCTGGGCTGAACCAGAAGCAGCCCTGCTGCTCTCAGGGGGCTGGGGCCTGGCGGGCGGAGTGGAGGCTGCCCAGTGAAGAGGTTAAGAGCTGACCCTTGGCGTCCAGTAGATTTGGGTTTAAATTCTGCTCTTCTACTTCCTCTGTTGTGTGTGTGTGTGTGTGTGTGTTAGGCAGGTTACTCTCTGACCCTCAGTTTGCCCAGCTGTCCGATGGGGATAGAATAGTGTCAGAGTCCCCTCCTGGGGCTTGGAGAACGGATTTAAGGGGATAGCACCAGCAGCTGTTGGCACCGTGCAGGGGGTCTCTCAGTGGGCCCCGTCGTGACTATGAGGTCTGGAAAGAAGCCACGCTCCCTGGAGCCCGGGCATGATAAGAGTCTCACGTGGCCTTTTCTATCCAAGTCCATACCTGCTGGGGACAGGGTCTGCGCGGACAGCTGTGCTAAGGCTCTGAGTGGGGCCTCAGGTCTTGTCCAGCCTCTGCCCTGCTGATTTTTGTCATGCTGAGAGCTTACTAAGATATGGCCAAAGATTTTTATAACGCTGATTTGTTTTCTTTAATGGTTATTGATTGTTTTTTTTCTTCTTCTTGAGTAAATTTCATCATCTATATTTTTCTAGACATTCTCTATGGTATGTTTTCCTATAGAGCAGCATGAAGTTGCTCCTAGCGTTATGATTCTTAAAACTGCTGCTGTAGTTCCTGTTCCTTCCTCATCCGAGAGTCGGCCGTCACCCTTCTTGGCCTCATTAGCTCGCGGGGCGTTCGTCTGCGTGGTCGTCCTTTCCCAGAATCTTGGCTTCGCTGGCCGTGTTCGTGATGGTCGCGTTCCTTTCCTTTACGCCCCTGTCCCTATTGCTCAGGTCTTCCCACTTAGTTGGTGGAAAGCTTTCCTCGTGCGCGTTTAAGTAGTTCTTGAGTAAATGCGCTGACACCGTTTATTTCTTTATAAATGTCTTTTTGGTCCCATTCTACGCGTTTGATTTTGTATTTGTTTCTTTTTCTTCGATGCCAAGTATTTCCCTAATTCCCGTTGTGAATTCTATGAATGTCTTTGAGGGGTTCAGTAAGTATCATCCGTTTTCTCTCCTGGGCTCTGAACTGAGAGATAAGACAAAAAGAGGAAGGGTTGGGGAGGGGGAGAAATCATATCTATAGATATTCCTCACCCGAGGATATTGTCCCATTGATTTTTATCTTTTAATTTTTAAAATATGTTTTCATTGATGTCGGAGAGGAAGGGAGAAGTAGAGAGAGACAGAAACATCAAAGATGAGAGAGAATCATTGATCGGCTGCCTCCTGCGCGCCCTCTACTCGGGCTCGAGCCCTCAACCTGGGCATTGCGCCCTTGACTGGAATCGAACCTGGGACCCTTCAGTCTGCAGGCTGATGCTCTGTCCCTGAGCCAAACTGGCTGGTTGGAGGGTGAGCGTGGATGTGACAGCACATGGGATCCCCAATATCGAACACGGGGTGTGAATGACCCACGTCCCGCGTGGTTCAGGGTTCAGGCTCTGGAAGAAGGGACTCCCGCAAATGACAGAGTCGAGACAAGAAATAATAATGTGGAAATTGGGGGGCAGGCGGGAGCCCAATGCAAGAGGAAGGACCCCGCTTGTGCTCTGGCCTTGCCATCCTTTTATTCAGTCTGGGAGACACCCATAGCCCTGAGGCAGGCAAGTTCCGGGAACAGGCAGCCTCTCTCCTCGGTAAGGACGGAGGTGACTCTCTGGAGGGGAAGGTGCCTCAGCTCCCATTGTCTGACTAAACAGTGGGTGCCCAGCTCTGACCTCTGCCAGGGCTCAGGGGTCACCAGCCTTCCGGGCTCCTTGTCCTCACCTCTCTGCCGGAGAAGGCAAGAGGCGGCTTCCCACAATGGGGGTTTAACCTATAGTCACGGTGATGCTGGGGGTGGTGAGGGGAGGGGGGTGGACAGAGAATGACCATAGTCTGCAGGTAGGTCACTTCCAAGGAGAGAACAGAGCCCGGCTGGTGTGGCTCAGTGGATTGAGTGTCGACCTGTGCACCAGGAGGTTGCTGGTTCGATTCCGGTCAGGGCACGTGCCGAGACTGTGGGCTCACTCCCCATGGGGGCGTGCAGAAGGCAGCTGATGGAGAATTCTCTCTCATCGATGTTTCTATCTCCTCCTCTCCTTTCCTCTCCATCTAAAAATTCAATAAAAACATATATTTAAAAAAAGAGAGCAAGGAAGTTGGTAAGCCCAGCAAGCCCTTTTTATTCTCCCCGTCACCCAAGTCACTCTCCCTCCCTCCGGGGGGGTGGGGGGGTCGCACTGATGGGCTCCCTCCTATGAGAGGAAAACACGGGGAAGAGGAAAGCAATGTTCCTATCACAATTGCCTGTCCGTGATAGCATTAGAGGCTGCTGCTTTTTAGTTCTCCAAGATGCAGTTGTTGCTGCTCTTTTTCACCCGCCTCTGTCACGGCGGCTGACTTCTGATGCTGCTGCATTGTGGGTAGGGAATGTGTTTAGGCCTTTGTGTATGACCCAAGGCAGGGTCAGTCTCCATACGTGTTCGTGTATGCTTGGCAATCGTGTGCCATGATTAGGCTGCCAGGGCCGCCATCACAAATTGTCGCAGCCTGGGCGGCTTTCAGGGCAGAAAAACGTTCTCACGGTTGCGATGCTGGAAGTGCAAGATCTAGGGGTCAGCCCTTCTGGCCGTGCGCTCACGGACCTCTCCCCTCCTCCCCTCCTCCCCTCCGTGCGGCACCCCTATAGCCTCTCTGTGTCCCCAACCACCTCTGGGTGTTCGACACCGACCAGATCGGAGCAGGGTCCATGGCCATAGCCTTGCTTTCACTGAACCCCCTCTTCAAAGGCCCCATCTCCAAATACAGTCCTGTTTTGAGGTCCTGAGGATTAGGGCTTCAACATATGAATGGGGGCTCGGGGGTGGAGGGGGCCGGGAGAGCAGGTTAGCCCAAAACACGTGTGTGCTTTGTTGGTAAAGGTACATACATTCGTGCAGGATTCCCTATGGACTCACCATCAGGTCAGATCTGCTAATTCTGCCTTCAGATCTTCTGTAGCTTGTTTAAATTTTCTCTGCGTGATCTGTTAGCTACTGCGGAGTATTAAAACCCCCCAGTCTCAGTTTTCTGAAGTAATTCTTCCAATTTTCGCTCTACTTATTTCAAGGCTATGTAGTTGGATACAAAACACTCCTAACTGTTGGGTCTGCTAGGTGGATTGTTACTTTATTTTTTTATTATTATAATATTTTATTGATTTTTTTTACAGAGAGGAAAGGGGAGGGATAGAGAGAAACATCGATGAGAGAGAAACATAGATCAGCTGCCTCCTGCACACCCCCCACTGGGGATGTGCCCGCAACCAAGGTACATGCCCTTGACCGGAATCGAACCTGGGACCCTTCAGTCCGCAGGCTGACACTCTATCCACTGAGCCAAACCAGTTAGGGCTGGATTGTTTCTTTAATCATGCTATGGTATCCCTCTTTATCCCAATTAGTACTTCCTGGTCTTAGGTGTGTTTTGTCCGATATTTTAGTATTACTGTATCAGCTTTTTTCTGGTTAGTATTTGCCTGGTATATACTGTATTTTCCCACTATTTTATTTTCAGCCTTTCTTTTCGCTCTAGTGTGCTTTCCTAACCAGCATGATATTGTATTTTGTTTTGATCCAATATGACATACTCTGTATTTTAAGAGACAAATAAAATTAATTTAAATTTGTGATGATTGTTGATATATTTAGACTTACTTCTACCATTTAATTTTGCTGTTCTATTTTCCCTACCTTTTAAAAGTATTTCTCATGTCCTGTCATCTGTTAAATTTATAGTTTTCTTTAGTCTCCTTTTTTCTTTGATAATTTGGAAACAGTAGCTATACTTCTGTTGTTTAACTGGTTGCCCTTAATTTTTTAAAAAAATTATTTTTATTGATTTTAGAGAAAGAGGAAGGGAGAGAGAGTGAGAAACATAAACGAGAAAGAAACATTGATTAGCTGCCTCCTGCACACCCCCACTGGGGATCGAGCCCACAACCTGGGCATGTGCCTGGACTGGCAATTGAACCGGTGACCTCTTGGTTCATGGGTCACCGCTCAACCACTGAGCAACACTGGCTGGGCTAAGCTTTTAATTTGCACTGCCCACGAGATACATTTTCCAGCTCAGAATGTCCCTTTTAATTAACATCCAGTACTTGTTTGATGTGTGCTATACCTCACGTCTTTGATGAATTAATGACTCCGTGTGCCTGGTGACCTGCACACAGAGGACTCACTGGAGGTGACCTGGCCCGGCTGTCAGGGGGTAACTTCTGACGTCACTGCCTGTAGATTTTTGCTCCTCAGATCTGCAGAGAAGTATCTTTCTCCCTCCTGCCCAGGTTCCTACAAGCCTGGCTGCCGGGGGAGTATCAGTATTCACCGCAAGGACCTTCCCTCCATTCCTGCTTCATGCCTGTCCCGGCCCCGGCTGGACCTGCGCTGCCCAGCGCAAGCCCATTCTACCCGCTCCGGGCACAAACCATTTGTCTTCTGTTGGGATCGGTTGGGGCGGTCGCCTTGGGGGAGGGGATCTTGGTGACAAACTGCTCTTTAAAGTGTAGTTCAATCTGCTTTTATCCCTCGACCATCAGCCGTGCCTGGTACTCAGTACCTGAGCCTTTGGGGGGTTCTGTGTGTTCTAGGTGCTCCTCACTGCCCACTGAGCACTCAGTGTTTTGCACCCCTAAGTTGGCATTCACTCACTGTCTGCTTTCCAATTGCAATGGGATCCCATTTTCTTGAAGTATTTTTAAAAAATATATATATTTTTTACTGATTTCAGAGAGGAAGGGAGAGGGCAAAAGAGATAAAAGCATCCATGATGAGAGAGAATCATGGATCGGCTGCCTCCTGCACCCCCCACACTGGGGATCGAGCCTGCAACCCGGGCCTGTGCCTTGACTGGGAATCAAACCCTGACCTCCTGGTTCATAGGCGACACTCAGCCCCTGAGCCACGCTCACCCGGCTGCCGTTGCAGCATTTTAAACATTTCTGTTCTACCCCTTGAAAGGGGCTTCAGGAGGGAGCAGGGGTGAGTGCCCGCGGCTCATTCGCTGTCTCTAACCAGAGACCCCGGCTGCCCTTTTTCCACGTTATTCAGTTCTCTTTGGTAGTCCCCAAAACTCCTCAGTGATTTGGATCACAGCCGCTTGGTGGTCGCTATCATCCGAGGTTCCTGGGGGAAGCAAGCGACTGCAATCCTCCTGTGGGTTTTGCCACAGACTCTTCTCTGGGCGACTTTCGTTTTGTGATTTTGTCTTGGTGAGCTCCTCTGCGGAGACCTTTGTCTGTGGGAACCCCGGACGGCAGCGGGCAGGCCCTGGCCCTCTGGTGAGTGTCTGCATTTGCTTCTGCCCAGTGCCCCGTGGCATTTCCAGCCGGGTACCCCTTTCTGTGTCAAGTTCTCGCTTTCAGAGTCTCCAGGGCGCAGCAGGGAGCAGGTAGATGTAAATCCCAGCCCCGCAGAGGCTGCGTCTGTGGTACTGAGTCCCAGCGCGGCCCTGTGTCCCGCCGGCTCCCAGGCCTGCAGACGAGCATCCGAGGGAGCTGCCTGTGCAGGACGAGGCTGTTTGGTTTTCATCCTTCCCCACCTTTTCCCTGAGAATGTGACTCTGGAGAGGGTGGTTGGGAGACGGGTCTCATTTATAATTCCTGGCTTGGTGGAGCCCGAGCCTTCTCTCTGGTCCCCACGGGGCCGTACAATCCAGTCCCCGGCCGCAGAGACCCACATGCCGGGCCCAGGCCCGCCCGCACAGCCAGGCGCCGGCCTCCTGGTTCCTGCTCTGATTTTCGGCTCCTGCTCTGTGTCTATCCCTGGGGATCTCCCCTCCTTTTCTTGCAAGCTCAGCCATGCATGCAAAAGGATGTTTGTTAGATTTCAGCCACCATTTCCAAGCAGTATTTTGTAGCAGCAGGGTTTTCTGCCGGGCAACTTACAAAACCGCCGGAAATGGACGTCCTGTGTCCTTTGTGTGTTTCTAATCCCCCCGCAGCGGAGCGGCTCCGGGGGTACTGGGTACCAGGATGGAACTGCCATTTCCCACCTAAACCTCGGTTTTGCCAGGGGCCACAGCACAGCCAGCCAAGGTTCCTCTGGCTGCCCTGCTGTCTGGAGCAGGAGTCCCAGAGAACATTCAGGACCCATTCTGGCCCGGGCCAGACCTCCTGCGGGTACGCTGGGTACCCTCTGATGTTCAGCCAGCCCCCCTGGGCACCCTGCCTTCCAGCCACACACCTGAGTGCAGGCTCCCTCTCACCCTTCCTTGAACTTGCAGTTCCCACCTCCTGCCCAGGCCGGTGCCCGCCCAGCCCTCTGCCGCCTCAGCCTGGAGCTTGTCCGCGGCTGTTTGCCTCCTCCACTGGACTTGCCCTCCCTCCCGGCGAGGCCCGGGCGTTCCTTCCTCTCGGTAGGCCCAGCATCCTCCTGGTAAGGGCTGTAAGGGCACTCCATAAATGTGTGTCTAAGGCGTGAACCAACAGCCGGCACCCCCACAGCCCGGCTCTGATTCGGGTTTTACAGAATTCAAGCGGCTGTTCCCGCCTGTTCCCTGAACACAACCGTCACCTCCCTCCCCTGTGACAGCCCAGCCCCCTGGAGGAGCAGAGGGGCCTCTGGCATTTTAATCAGGAGGCGGCAGGTCGTGGGTTATAATGGACTCTAATTAGCTCTCCCTAGAGCAGCACTGGAGAGGGGAGGGAGAGGAGTGACTTGGTCCAGGCTCCTCCATACCTGCCCCCCGGCCCCCATCTCCCTGGTGGGTGGGGTTCCAAGGGCCCAAGTTTGGGAGCCACGTCTTTTCCAAGGGGAACGAGGTGGGTGTCTCCCCAAAGTATGGCTGCTAGCAACTTTGTCTGCCTGGGCTGAGGGGTGGAATGGAGGTCACAGTGGTTGGCTGAGGGTGAGTTTACCAAGTACTTTCCCTCTGATCTCTCTGAAGAAGCAGCGTGGGGGGAAGGAAGTTGGCCCAGGTGTGGGGGGGAGCTGCTGGGGCTGCACTATCCCATACAGCGGCCACTAGCCATGTGTCACCCCTGAGCTAGCACTTGAGATGAGGCTAGTCCGAAGGCAGAGGTGCCAGGTGTAAAATGCACACCAGGTTGCGAAGGCTGGGCAGGAACAAGGTAAATATCTCCTTCGTAACCTTAAATATTGATGACATGCCAATGGTAATATTGTGGCTGCATTCGATTAAATGCCAATATTATTAGAATGGATTCCACCAGGTTTATATTCTTTAACTTTGCCTCCCGGACGCCACCAGGAACTGTAAAATGATCTCTGTGGCTCGCATGTGTGGCTCGTGTCCTATTGCCACGGGGCAGCCCTGGTCTAGAATGTGAGCCACGTGACTTCTCAGCAGACTCGCCTCCATTTACCGCCTGCGGCCACCACGAGGCCGGGCGCCCGGGCCAGGCAGCAGCTCTGCAGGCTCCAGTCGGACTCCGGGTTGGGTGTCAGCGGCACCATTTCCGGGCTGTCCGACCTCCCCTTGGACAAGTCCCCCCACTCCCAGCCCCAGGTTCTTCATCTGTAAATGACTCAGTTGTGCCCACAGGGGAACAGGGTAGTTTTGAGGGTTTGAAGAGAACTCTTCCCGTTGCCCATGCATAGCCTTGTCACAAGTGCTGCTGTGAGCAGTGCAGGGCGGGACCTGGGCCGCTGTCCCCCACACAGAGCAGGGGGCCACGCTTCTGGGCTGAATGAATGAAGAATGAAGGAAGGAAGGAAGGAAGGAAGGAGGGTTGGGTCCACACCACTTACTGCTGCTGATCAGTGCAATACTCGCTTTGGCTGTGAAGATAGCCTTTCTCCGTCTGCAGTGTGCGTCTGCAGGTGTATCATGTTTATGAGCTGCGATGCCATGGCACAGGCAGATTTTGAGAACTGCCCCGACCTCTATGGAATCCCTAGAAAGCAGAGCCCGAACTAACTCTTAGGGTGACCCCGGGCAGCAGGAGAGCTAGGCAGGAGAGGGAGAGGAGCGCGGGTGTCCTTCCATGTTGCGGGGGGAGGGACGGAGGGACGGTTGGAGGCCACTCTAGGATATGCAGGATGCCTCCCGAGGGCAGGGGGACAGGACCTCTCCTTCTCCCGGCCTAAGGTTGTTCCAGAACCTTTACTCCCCAATCGCCTGAGCTGACCAGTGGCTTCAGGAGTCCTTGGGGAAAACCCCAAGGCGAGACACACCTGCTAGGGGTGGCACACTGGTCAGTGCGAGTCGGCGCTGTCAGAGGCGGGACAGGGAGCGGGATGTGGCACCTTACAGTCCCTTATGTTTACAGGCGCCAAAGGGATTTCATAATTGCTAACGAAGGGACAACCATTAGTAGCTGCACTTAGGGCTGTGACAGACGGAATGGGCTGTGACTGACGGGCAGTTCTGGAAAGCTAGCTGCAACCTCATTCATTTGTTCATTCATGCACTCACTCATTCATTCATCAACCAATAGTTACTGGACACTGCCTCCGGGTCACCCCTGGCCCGCCGACGGCGGAAAGAGAGGGGCGAGGATGTCAGTGTATCAACCGAGGGGAACCTTCCCTAATTAACAAACGAGGAAAGTCGATCGCAAGCGTCAGCCCTTTACCCTTCATGGGTAACAAGGTGTCGATGCTGAATGTCACCCCCACAAGCCCCCGAGGAAGGCTCAGCCTCCTCCCTGGGTCCAGGAGGCCTTGGAAACGAACGCGCCCGCCCATCCCACCTCCCTGCCTTCACTCAGCCTGCAGCCCCTCAGGGCCGCGCTGATGCCAGGCTTGGTGCCAGTTCCGGGGGTTCAGTGGTGACTGCCCTCGGGAGTCATGGTTGGAGGGAGTGAAGGTGCCGCCCCAGCGGAGAGCCCTCTCTCTGGAGGCAGCGCCAAGCCCTAGGGAGGAGGGAGGTCTTGGAAAAGCTTCCTGAAGGAGGTGCAGTTGGACATTCACCCCCAGGTCTGTGGGCCCCAGATGTGAGCTTCTGGCACAGACCAGACCTGGCTGAACCTCATAGCTGGCTGCTTGGCAGAGGACGTTGGCAAACCCAGGCTTACTCTGGCCCATTTGCATATCATTTGCATCTATCTGCATATGCGGTGGCACAGCCTGGTCTCCTATGCATTTAAATTGCAAGTTACTTGTCTCCCTTTGAAAGCTCTCACTTTTCCCCCATGGCGAAGGGCTGGCTCCATTCCTCCTGCTTGTCCTTATAATGCAAGACTGTTGAGTCTACCCTGCGAGGTGCAAAGCTCTAGATGTTGGGGTGTAATATATGTTTGGTATGCTGGCTGTCAGAGTACTTTGCTATTTCTAAGGGACCCTTGCCAGCCTTGTACAGGAGGGAATATTGGGCATGTGTACCCTGTACTACAGAGGGGGAAACTGAGGCAAGGAGGGGTTTTTTTTTTTTAAGTGAGTTGCCCAACTTCTCTTGCCATGTTGGAGGCAGGACCATGGCTAGGGTTCAGGGCTCCCGATTTCTGACTCCATGTCTGGAGAGGCCTTCACCTCTTTGTGTAGATGTGCGGAAGGCAGGCAGGGAGGGGGCAGGGGCTTGCCCAAGGCCACACGGCTGCGCCAGGATGCAGCGCTGACGCCCACAGCGCTGCCCGCGGAGACAGCCTCTCTGTGAAGGTGCTTGTTTTGGCTGCTGTGTCAGTGGCCTCTGCTGCGTCAAAGGCTACCCTCCCCCTAAACTCCGTGCGTATTGACTTCTCCGTACTTGGGCTGCTGTTTAATCCTGGTGAAGGAGTGAGTGTCACCAACCCAGCCCATCCTGGTCCATCGAGACCTGACTTAGCTTAGATCTGAGCTGGCAGGAGTCCTCATGGGCCCTCTAACTGGGGACTTCACGCTGCCCGGGAGGCACAAATTGGGCCATCCTAGAGGATGTACCCCCCCTACACACACACACACACACACACACACACACACACACTCAGCAGATGCCCGCTGACACGTCTGTCATAATGAAACTTGTGGATATCACCTTGTATCTTAAGATGTATTAACAGAGTGGGATGGGAGGCCCAACATGGGGCCTGGCTAGCCATCACGTCATTGGAGGGTCTTTACTTGCAGGAACCTGTAGTTCACAGCCAATAAAACTCCCGTGTATTGAGCGCCTTTGTGCAGGCATGGTGCCGGCTTCCGCTCAGGTTACTGCCATTTCTCACCCTGCAGGACAGAGACTGTTACTCCTGCCATGCAAGAGAGGCCACTGAGGCTTGGCGAGAGGAAGGACGTTTTTCAAGGTCCTCCATCAAAGTATCACGGTCAAGGCTCAGCGTCAGAGGTGCTGGCTCCAGACCCCAGCGAAAGGACTTCCACTTTCCACTAACCACCTTATTCCAATGTCAGGTCTAAAACTAGACCTAACGTGAGCACTAACTTATAAGTCTTAGGCAGCGACCAATGTAGTGATTTACAAAGTGTAGACTTGCTGGGAGTGGAGGAGCAGTTTATGTCAGATTAACGCTCTGCTGGTAACAATTATAAAACCTGAACAAAATATGTGAAACAGAATTGTTTGGAATGATGGAAGAGGGACCAAAATCAGGCAGAAACTGGAGCGGACGTGACCCTTGAAACAAAGAAACCATACTGACGCGAGACACCAGAGCTGGCTTCCCCCTGAAGGCATGTGTTCTCCGGTTGATGTAGGGCATGGGGGTTAGAACTCCAGCGCAGAGTAGAAGCCTGAGTGGCTGACGAGTAGGAAATTGGAGCTCAGGGCCTCCAGACAGATGGAAATTGAGAGAGAAGAATCCCAGACAAGAGAGCTACAGAGGGAGAAACCTCCCTCAGATCCTTGGCTGACTCTGGTGTGGGGCTCGACTCCAAGAAGCGCAGGGGAAAACACAGCTGGAAGGCCAGAACTGCTGAGCAGAGATTTCTGCAGCTGCTTGACATTGGGGAGGCGGGTTTTCTTGTTTAAATCTCACCAAGTTAGAGTGATTTGGTAAACATATCAGGTTCTTCATTGAGATTCTAGGAGATCATGAACAACGAAGTCTAACACCAAGCCTCCACAAGATTAAGGTGAGTGGCCAACAATTAAACAGAATAGTAATATGCAAAATTCTTCAGAGGAGGATAACACAATTCAGAATCTCTTCATTGTACCATCATCAAAAGGTCAAGCATAAAGCCCTAACTGGTTTGGCTCAATGGATAGAGCGTTGGCCTGCGGACTGAAAGGTTCCAGGTTCGATTCCGGTCAAGGGCATGTACCTGGGTTGCAGGCACATCCCCAGTGGGAGGTGTGCAGGAGGCAGCTGATCGATGTTTCTCTCTCATCGATGTTTCTAACTCTCTCTCCCTCTCCCTTCCTCTCTGTAAAAAATCAATAAAACATATTTTTAAAAAATAAGAAAATCATAGGTAGGCACATGATAGTCTGACTGCTGAAAACCCAAGATCAAGAGATAATCTGAGAAGCAGCTGGAAAAAAACCAAAAACAATTATATATAGAAAAACAGTGATGGACAACAGACTTCTTATGGAAACAATGCAAGTCAGAAGACAATGGAACAAGACCTTTAAAGTAGTGAAAAGGAATCTGTTCACCGAGAATGTTATCAGTTAAAATGTGTTTCCAAATGGAAAAATAAAAACATTCTTGAGTAAATAAAACAGATAATTTGTTGCTCGGCTTAAGGGAAATGATACCAGATAGAATTTCAGATCTACAGGGGGGAGGGAAATAGCATTATTTTCCTTTTCTTAACTTCTCTAAAAAATGAATCGGCTTCTTAAAACAAAAATAATAGTGCCTTCTGTAACACATATAAAAGTAAAACATGTGACCAAATTAGCCCAAAGGACAGTGAGGGTGAAATGGAATTCTATTTTTGTAACGTTCTTGCAGAACCCATGAAGTGGTGTGTGTTTGATGTGATGACTTAAGAATGCACACTGGAACCCCTATGAGAGCAACCAAAACCTCTACAGAGATAGAGCTAAAAACAAGCAGAGAATGGGATGTTTTTAAATGCCCGATTAACCCAACAGAAGGCAATCAAGGAGGAACGAAGGATCAGAGGAGAGAGGGGACAAATAGCAAACAGCAAGACTGTCGATGTAAACTCCTCCACAGCAATAACTACCTTAAAGGGACCAGACACTCCAACAGAAAGTCAGTACTGTCAGATTTAATCTGGAAAACATTCAACAATAAAGATTAATTTTTTTTTTAACTATAGCCTAAAAAAGAAAGAGAAGAAGAAGTCAGGTCTGTGTGCTTGGTCTATGCGCGGAAAAATGAAATGAGCATGTGTGCCAACACTCTGGGCACAGGGCCCGGCCCACGGTGGCTGCTTCTTTAGTGAAGAGTCGGAACTTGTAAGTCCCGCTTTCCGGAAGCTCTCCGTGAACTCCCTGTCGGGAGGTCCCCCTGGCCATCCGCTCAACATCTTGCCTGGCTGAGCATTCACCCAGCTGGTCTTCCTTGAGCAATGTGGATGATGCGTCTCCTTTTGGGGGGCAGGGAGCAACCCTCCGCTCTTACCAGCTCCAAAGCAGAAGAGAAGGGAAGCTTAAGGCACAGATAAACGCAGCCTCGAAGCTGGCACTGAAGCTGAGTTTGCCTGAGGCTGGCTGGGGTCAGCGGTTTGTGGCCAGTGTGGCTGCCTCATGCTGCACCCCCCGCCCCCCGCGTTTCTTCGCAGCGGCCTGCCCTGGGGCTGCTGGCACTGTCTCTTCCCCCAGAGGACCTTTAGCTCTGGCTGGAAAGGCCCGCTCCTTCTTACCCCTGGCATCTAGCCCTCCTGGTCAAGCCGGGGCACCCAGCCTTTGGTCAGCAGGCTGAGGGCAAAGGGCAGTAAGGAGGGCTCTGGGCGGGGAGAGGAGAGGTTGCATTGGGCTCCGTCAGCCCTGAGTGGGCTCCAGGCACTAGGTTACCCCCTTGCTAGTTGGTGATCTGTGTGCGTAATGAAAGGGGGGCCAGGGGACTCTGACCTGCCCCCCCTGGGTCCTTCCTCTCGCCCCACATCTGGCCTCTCAGTTAAATTCAGAGCCTTGAGGGCCAACGTGCTGTTTCTAGCTTCTTCCGAACTGTCCAGTCCCTCGGTCTCCCCTCCTCCAAACCCCCACGTCCAACCCTCCTGCCACAGGAGGGTAACTCTGTCTCGGTTTCTTGCCGGTTCGGTCCTTTGTGGAAATGGCACCTTTGGCACATGCTGTTCGAGTTTTGTCTGTGTTGTTGGCTGTGGATGGTCCGTCCTTAGAGCTGCCCAGTGGCCCGCTGTATGGAGAGGCGTCCACTCTACGGCTGCGGGGCATCTGGGGTCACCTCAGTCCAGCTCCGATGAATCGTGAATGTGCAGGTCACGTCCTTTGGTGAAACAGGGCCTCACTGCTGTCCTGTTCGTGCCTAGGAGTGAGGTGTGGGTCCGAGGGCTGGGCCGTTCCGTTTGAGGGGACCCCACGCACGCTTCCCACGGGGGTTGGGCCATGTCCATTCCCGCCACAGCACGTGCGTTCCGGCTGCTCGCGCGGCCCAGCAGGTGCGAGGGCCGCTCCCCACATTAGCTCTCCTGAGGGCTGAGGTGGTCGCTCGCCGGGGTCCTGATTTGTGTTTCTCCTGATGAGCCGCAGAGCTGAGCACCATCCCCTCCCCCCCGGCTTGGGGTCGTCTGGGTGTGTCCTCTTGTGAAACCCTTTAACCCGAGTATTTTCTATCATTGTTCTCCTGAGTTGTCTGCCCTTTTCTCCACGATTTAAAAGGCCGGTCTGCTCTGCCCCACGCGCTCAAAGCGATTGGGGCACCTTTGCACTGCAGCCGGTGACAGCGTTTACGAACAATATGTCGCATCAAAGTAATCCGATCTGAATTGATTTTGTATTTGATTGATCCATTTGTCCTGGGTTTATGGTGTAAGAGCTGCTTGTCTAAGAGCTCCGAAGAGTTTATGGCTCATTTCGTGTTCGTACGTGTGTAAGTAGCACCGCAGTAAAAACCATCTCGGGCACTGTGAGGGCCCCTTGAGGCCCCTTCTCCGCCTGGTAAGGACGAGGTGTTCAAAGCACGATGCCAGCCTGGCAATGCCCTGCATGATGCATCTCAGAGGCCCCTCCGCCTGGGACGGAGATGAGCCCTTCGCCTGCACTCGCTCTCCCCGGCTCACCTGGCACCTTTGCCTGCTCCGGTGTCACGCACTGAAGCTGTTGCCTCTTTCGGAACCGAAGCCTCTCACAGCCCGTGATCTCTGGGCCTCCAGTTCGTGCTGCTGCCGGCCTTGGGCCAGCCTGTGCCTGTGGCCACCCTCTTGGCTTAGAGTTTGCTCCTTACCCAGGCTCTGTCAGCGGTCACTTCTCAGGGAAGCCCTCACTGTGGCCCTGAAGTGCACTGTCCCAGCGGGCACTTCCTCCTTTGCGTAATCTCAGCTGTGATATTTAGTTTGTTATTATTATTACTAGACGCCCGTTGCACAGAGATTCGTGCAATAGGCCTTCCCTTGCCCTGGCTGCGGGCACCCGGGACCCAGGCAGGACGGTCTTTGCTGCTCCTGCTCCTCCGCTTTATGCCTACATATGCAAATTAACTGCCATCTTTGTTTGGCTAATTTGCATACTCTCCTGATTGGCTGGTGAGCAGAGCGAAGGGAGGTCAATTTACATGTTTGTCTATTAGGGAAGATGATGATGATAATTATTATTATTTTTAAATCCTCACCTGAGGACATGTTTTTCATTGATGAGAGAGAGAGAGAGAGAGAGAGAGAGAGAGAGAAACATCGACGGGAGAGATAGATATCCATTGGCTGCCTCCTGAACACACCCCAACGGGTATCAAACCTGCAGCCTGGCTATGGGTCCTGACCGTAATCAAACCCATGCGACCCTCCAGAGCGAGGCGGATGCTCTAACCACCTGAGCCACATAGGCAGGGCTGCAAGATTTATTTTATTTTTCAATATAATTTTTATTGATTTCTTACAGAGAGGAAGGGAGAGGGAGAGAGAGCTAGAATCATCGACGAGAGAGAACCATCGATCAGCTGCCTCCTGCACACCCCCCACTGGGGATGTGCCCGCAACCAAGGTCCATGCCCTTGACCGGAATCGAACCTGGGACCCTTCAGTCCACAGGCCGACGCTCTATCCACTGAGCCACACCTGGTAGGGCTGCAAGATTTAGTTTAAACGCGGCATTTCCCCCTCCTAGACCCACATTCCGTGAAGGCAGGGATGCGTTCTCCCCCCTTTCTTCCTCCTGTGTCTGCGCAGTGCTTGGCCCCCGCTGGGTGCTCACAGAGGCTGCTGAGCGATCTCCCGACCTGAGCTGGTGGGACGTCCTCGCTGTGTGGACGCTGAGCCGCCAGGAAGGCCCAAGGTCACAGGTAGCGAAGGGCAGAGGGAGCTGACATTGCTCAGCGACATGCTGTCGTGCTCACTGGGGATGGACGTGCGGCCGTGAAGTAACACAGAGCTCCCAGTGCCTTGGAGGGCTCCCCCACGGGACGCCTGGCAGAACCACAGGGCAGCATCCCGGGCGGGTGGCAGGGACACAGTCCGGACCTTCAGCCTCCGCAGCTCCCAGTCTGACTGAGACCCTTCGGGCTGTGAGTTCAGTTCTATACCCTTTCATCCCAGGTGTGCGCTTCCTCCGCCACAGTCAGAATCCAGAACACTCCCCTCGCCGCAAGGTCCCGCCTCCTGTTCTTCTATGGCCACACCCCTCCCCCTGCTGTCCCTTATCTGTCTTCCACCGCTAAGCTAACAGCTAACGGGTTATGTCAAAAGTGTTATCTAAGCAGAACAGCCAGAGTGTCGCCTTTTGGGCTCCCCCTCCCACCCCCGCCTCTCCCCGCCTTCCACAGATGCCTCATTTTGAGCCAGTATCGACGCTGCAGGATCTCAGAGCCCCAGGCAGGGGAGAGGAGGTCTGTTATTCCCATTTCACAGCTGTGCAAACTGAGCCCCTGCGACTCCAGAGCCAGCACTCTGGGTGAGCGCTGCTCCTTCCCACCACAGGGAGGAGGGCTCCGTGGGTTGTGGGCTGGGGCCAGGATGCAATGGCCTTGAGCCTTCCTCACCCCGCTGTGACCCAGCCTGCCCTCCCGGCCCTCTCGGCCCCTCCCCAGGGCTGTCTCCTCCCTCCACAGTGAGAAGTGACTGCGGCTGCTGGGTCCGCATCCGCTGGCTTGAGGCCCTGCTTGGCCCTGAGAGCACGGTGGCCTCGGCCGGACCGCAGGCTCCCCTGGGCAGAAGGGGGAGGGGAAGGATCGCACCCGGCAGATCCGCGAAGATGCAAGAGGCAACGTGCGCGGAGCAGTCAGTCAGTGCCAGGCGCGGTGAGCCCCCGGCGCGCACGCCGCCTGAGGCCCCATTTGGCAATGAATTATGTATGGCCTTCTGGCAGCCCGCTCCCTGGGCTGGCGTCCTCCAAGCTTCTCCCGGGCCTCTCTGCAGCGAGGCGCCCGCTCCCCCAGTGGGGTGGGCAGCCTTCTTTGTCTCCTGCAGGGCCTTGATGGGTCTGCCGGTGGCCAGTTTCTCCGTGCCCACAAGGCCCATTTCACAGGCTGGAGAACCAAGGTCTGGGACCAACTCAGGAACGTGAGGAGGATGGGGATGAGGCGGAGGATGGAGCAGCAGCACCGATGACAGCCGTCGTGGTGATGGTTCCAGCTGGGCTGTATGGTGCCTTTGAACCGACAGTTGTTCCTTCAACAGACACGGGAGCGCCCACCTGTGCGGGCCCGTCCCCGGTGCTGAACGCCTGGGCGGCAGTGGCACAGCGTCCTGCCCGCATGGAGCTCAGGTTCTGATGTGGGAACAGAGCCGGCAGTGACTCACTGAGCAGCTGCGGACCTTCTATGTCAGCGGCTCGGGGCTGTGAAGGAAGAGAAAGGGGGTGGGGTGGGAGGAGACAGGACCGTCAGGACAAGCCTCGCGAAGGAGAAGGAGGTGGCATCCGAGCAGAGCCACGGTGCCCTGAAACACGTGCGAGAGCCATCTCACGAGATGTCCGGGGAAGGAACGTTCTAGAAAGGGGCAACAAGGGCAGAGGGCTTGGGACAGGACGTGCGCCTGTGTCCGAGGCACCGCAGGCCGGCTGGTGTCATGAGAGGCACCACGCTCTCAGGGTAACCCTGTGAGCTGCCTCCTTTTCTTTCCTTTTTTTTTTTTAGTTTAAATATATTTTTATTTCAGAGAGGAAGGGAGAGGGAGGTGGAAACATCTGATGAGAGAGAACCATCGATCAGCTGCCTCCTGCACACCCCACGCTGGGGATCGAGCCTGCAACGTGGGCCTATGTCCCTGCCCAGAACCGAATTCAGGACGCTTTAGCCCGCAGGCCAACGCTCTAGCCGCTGAGCCAAACCAGAGAGGGCCGCGATGCCTCGTTTTCGAGAGAACATTGAGCCTGAGATTATTTATAATCTTGGTTCCTATGCGTTGCTGCAGACAGCTCTATGTCTGATTACAGGGGCTGCCCCGCGCATCATTGGGGGTCCTGGGAAATGTGGGGCGTGTGTCTCTCCACAACTGGAAAAGATCCGACTTCGGGAACTATCTGCCTGCCAGGGGTTCGGGGTCAGGGATGGGGAGCTTGTGGGTGCGGGTCTTCACCGTTCCTGCGCGGCCCGTCCCCACCTGCCTGTGTCACCGGCTGCTCTTGTTTCTCTCCTTCCCCGGCCTGTAAGCTCCCAGCATCCGATCAGCTAGACAGCATTCACCGCCCACAGACAGGAGGCGCTGTCTCTGCTGGCCCACAGCGCCCCTCCCTGCCCACTCCCAGGCCCATGCTGGGTGTTCCAAGTCAAGTCAAGGCCTGGGGAGCCACAACACAGGCCCCTGGCCGCATGGCTCCGAGGCAGGCCGTAGTGGTGGGCATGGGGCTCATCCATAGACCTGCTGGATCTCGGCCTTGGCGGGCTGGGAGATGCTCGGGCCCAGTGGGCTGGCGCTGCTGACATGCGCATCGATGGCCGGACGATGAATGAATGGCGAGTATCCTCCTCCCATCTCTAACTGGATGAGAAAGGTTCGAGGCAGCCCATGAGCAGGGAGGAGGTGAAAAATCAGAATGGCTCTGCAGGGGGAGGAGTGGCCTGGCCAGAGGGGAGGACAGGTCTGCTGGGAAGGAAAAGCAGGGGCCTCCTCCCAGCCTCCTGACCCCCAGGTTTGCTTTCTAGACCATCCTGGGAAGGTTCAGATTACTCTCCCTCTGTGCTCCTCCTCCCCGAGCCACCGCACGTCCTGGCTGCCTGTACCCGGCACCTGAAGGCCCCCTTCTTGCAGGGGCACACCTGGCTGCCTCACCTGCAAGGCTTGTCCACACTTGGCTGGCTGACTCTTCCTCGTCCTCCAGGGCAGTGTTGGCTCGACCTCCTGCAGGAAGACTGCCTGGGTTTCGGGCCCCTCCCCTGACTCCAAGGCCCTGGCATCAGCATGATCCGCCTCCAGATGGAAACTGGCTGACTGGCCAGTCCACTCGGGGCCGTGGCCTCATGGACAGAACCCACGCTGGCCTCTGTCTCTCCCAGCCTCGCCGGGGCTGTGTGCCCAGGAAGTGCTCAAGGGAGCCCAGAGGGGGGAGTGGGAAATGGGATGGCAACGTTTATTGAGCTTCGACGCCACGCCAAGCCCCGTGACACAGAGTTAGAGCAGCATCTTGCTGTGCCCGCTGCCCTTGGCTGTTCTCTTTTAACCTGTATAATGGACACAACCTTTCTTTTTTAATATATATATACTAGGGGCCCGGTGCACAAAAATTTGTGCACTCGGGGTGGAGGGAGTCCCTCAGCCCGACCTGTGCCCTCTCACAGTCTGGGACCCCTCAGTGGATGTCCTATGATGGCCCCAGTCTGCCAGGCGCCGTGTGTGTGTGTGTGTGTGTGTGTGTGTGTGTGTGTGTGTGTGTGATCACTGGGGACCTGCCCCCAGCCGCATCTGAGGCTCGGAGCAGTCCTCCTGTGTGTGTCTACCTGCCGGGGACCTGCCCCCAGGCACACTGTGGAGGCTTGGAGCAGGCATCCCCTCTATGTTGATCTCTCAGACTCTTGCCCTCCCCTGCATGTTGTTCTCTTTTTTGAGCTGTGGCCAGGGCTGGGTGCTGCCTGCCTCCCAAGCTTGCCTACTGTCCATCTTCCTCCAGCCACCAGAAAGCAGGGAAAACCCCGCCTCGTGGTCAGGCCAGCCCTTTCCTGCTCCCTGATCCCCGGAAGGGACCTGGGAAGCCGCCAAGCAGGCCGCCAACTCTTTCCCACTCACCCATCCCCTGCTGCCTTCCTTTCCCACTTCCCGGTGCTGCCAAGGGGTCTGGGGAGCTGCCAAGCAGGACCCCGGCCCCTGCAGCCTTGCTTTCCCGCTCCCCGGTGCCCTGCAAAGGGCCTGGGAAGCCACCAAACAGGCCGAGACCCCCCCTGCCGCCTCTTACCCACTTCCCGGTGCCCTCCAACCCTGCTGCCTCTTTCCCATCACGGGTCCTGGGTCCTGCGCTGTCCCGCCCTGCAGCCGCTCTGTGCACTCGGGAGGTCCCTCAGCCCGGCCTGTGCCCTCTCGCAGTCTGGGACCCCTCGGGGGATGCCCACCTGCTGGCGTGCCTGACCAGCCTGG
>PVJC01015918.1:0-34359 GCA_004026665.1 Murina feae
GGCCCCTAGTATTATCATATTTCTATACTATTTATAATATCCAAGAATGGTGTGGTTTTTTTTATTACTACTTGTACATAGCAGAACATTTTATTTTATCAGTATCATAGCACCTTGAATCTTAACTCTATCTGAGGAGTTCAGTTAGACTCGTCAAAAATTTTTTTCTCCTCAAATCTTTCTCATATTTTTGGAGGGGGTTCATATTTACTTTCTTTTTCAGGTTGTTTGTTTTCTTCAAATGTTTAGTAATCCTTGCGTGTCTACTATTAATGTACAATTATTTATTCAGATCCATATATATATTTAATTTTTCATCTCTTGTCTCTTGGAAGTTCTGGGTTGTCTCCATCTCGTATTACTTTTCTCTTAAGTATTTATATAATATTTATAATGAGCTTTTATTTTCTTTAAGTGTACTCTAAGTATAATTCATTGGATCTGCTTTCATGTCATTTCTTTGATATGTAAATTTGGCTTTAATTTCATATATTCTTATCAACTTAATCCCAATAACTTTCTAGGTTCTAGACATTTTTAAAATTAATGAATTTCTGAAGGTAACTTTCTTTTGTCCTAGCACAGTTTTTTTAAAAAAACTATTTCTTCTGTCTTAGCAAAAAAAAATAAATTATTTTTTCTTGTCCTCTTCCTTCATTTTCTTCTTGTCATTTTAAGATTTTGGTGATATGAGGAAATACAGGCACTTGTTTTCTGACTGTTCTCTTGACCCATTCTCTGTAAAATTTTAATGAGTATTTTTATTAAGAAAACCTTAAAGTGTCAGAAGAGCTTAGACAAGATGTTTATATTTTTATAGCCTATACTTAAAAAAATTATAACTTATTTTATAAGTTTATATACAGGAAAATTTAATGGCCTTTGTATGCACTTGGCTACCTGATCCTACTAGCATCGTTGTTATCTCTGAACTCTTGACATCTTTCTAATCTGGTAGTACAGATTTCTCTCTCTTTGCCTCATTTAAGCCTTTCTGTTTTCCTTTCTTCTAGTTACCATTCCAAGAAATAATACAGTTCATCTTCAACACTGAGGTAAAATTCACAACCTATCAAATATTGCTGCCTTCAAGGACAAAGTCAAACTCTTCAATATGACTCTTGCCTGGTCATGCCAACCATGTTTTTCCAGACTCATCTTTGTATACTTTTCCTTTACCTGGAATTGCACATATTCTTGAAATACATGTCTTCCTGGGGAATTTGCTACCTCATGGTGAAGTTCAACTCTTTCTCTTTTGTGATTCCAGAACTTAACATATTGTTACAATTATTTTTAACTGTTTATCTGCCCTCCTGCTGATAATAATTCCTTGGTAGGTAGTAATAATGCTAATCAGGTGTAAAGAGCATATTTTTATTATTTTAAATATATTTTTACTGATTTCAGAGAGGAAGGGAGAGATAGAAACTTCAATGATGAGAGATAATTATTGATCACCTGCCTCCTGCACACCCCCCACTGGGGATCGAGCCCGCAACCCCGGGCATGTATCCTGACCAGAAAATGAATCGTGACATCTTTGTTCATAGGTTAATGCTCAACCACAAATCCATATAGGCCAGACACATGAGCATTTAAAAAAATCCTTGAATGAATTGTGGATTGCTAATACTTACCATCACTTGAGCTTATAAATCATTCAGTGATTTTTTTGAAAGACGATATATTTTTAAAATATATTTTTGTTGATTTCAGAGAGGAAGGTAGAAGGAGAGAGAGATAGAAACATCAATGATGAGAGGAAATAATTGATCAGCTACCTCCTGCATGCACCCTGCTGGGGATCAAGCCTGCAACCTGGCATATGCCCTTGACTGGAATCAAACCCGGGACCCTTCAGTCCTCAGGTCAACTCTCTATCCAATGAGCCAAACCAGCTAGGGTCAAAGAAGAAATTTTTTATTAGACTTCACATCATTGAGAAATCCTGTCAGAAGAAAATAGCTGTCAAAATGGAGTGGAAAATAGGATAGAGGTAGATCAGATCAAGCTCATCAGGTATGAAGACCAACGCCATGTCCTCTATCTAGGGAAGTGAGGGGGTCTTAGTGGAGTAAGTTGAGCAGGTACTGAGTTTAGATATAAGATTTAGGCTGTCAATTACTCTATCAAAGTATTTTAAGATTTTTATGAAACTCATGTTCTCCGGATGAGTTAAACTTGGTGCTCACTCTACTGACCACTAGCAGAACTTTGTCAGATACCAAAAGAATATCCAAATGTTCCTGAGAAGAAGACTGTGTGCTTTCATTCAGAATAAATCATAAGGCCAGCAATTGTTAAGACGAGAAAGGAGGCTTGTTTGCTATGTAACCAGAGTGACTAATCTTTTCACATTGATTGTGCGTGAGCATAATGCCTACTGTGTATAGAGAGACCACTCTGCAGAGGAAATTGGAGACTAGGTCCAGCCTGTAAGGTTTAATTTATTTTTGTTAGGCCAAAAATAGGGCATATGAAAGGATTTGTTGGTTATCAAAGCAGTGTATTAATAACTATAGAGCATGACATGAAAAATGGAAAAGTTTAAGCCTTAAAAAGAATCCAAAACAAAGGAATACTGTAATTCAGATGGAAGAATGACTTCTTGAAGGAGTGAGTTTTGATCTCAGTCTTTGAGGGAGATAATGGACATGGATAGGAAATGCTCTCTCTCTCTCTCTCTCTATATATATATATATATATATATATTTATTAAAAAAGCACTTTTCTGTGTTTTTTTTTTCTTTTTCTATATCAAGCCACCAAGTAGACAGTATGATGGTTAAAGAGAAGTTAGACATGTCCCTACTCTCAAGGAGCCTACGTTTCAAATGATATAAAGTGCGTACACAGCCCTGGCAAGTTTTTCTCAGTGGTTAGGCGTTGGCCCATAGACCAAAGGGTCATTGGTTTGATTCCCAATCAAGGGCATGTGCCACAGTTGCAGGTTCCCTAGTCCCAGCAGAGGTATGGGAAGGAGGCAAACAATCACTGTTTCTCTCCTGTTGATATTTTCTCTCTCCTCCTCATCCTCCCTCCTTCCCTCCCTCCCATTCTCTCTAGAAATCAATGGGAAAATATCCTCTGGTGAGGAAAATAAAAAATATAAATAAAGTGCATACACATAGGAAACAGTAGCTGAAGCTTGGCTAGCCTAGTGTATTATAAAGAGTAAAGAGACAATATGGAAAAGTTGGATATAGTTTGGATCTGCAAAATGGGATTAAATAATACCTGCTTGATAAGTGTGTTAGAATAAAATGAAATAACACGTAAAGTGTCTCACTTGATAGGCAATTGATGTGCGTTCTCTCTTTCTCTCTCTCTTTCTCTTTCTCTCTCTCTCTGGTCTACTTCTCAGTTCCAAGGTAGTTTGTGGGGGGAGGGGGAAAGAAGAGATGCTTGAAGGATGCATGATTAATGAAACTTTCCGAAAGAGGTGTGGCTTGTCTTGGGACTTGAAAGACTGTGGGGTTTAGTGAGTGAACATACATACAAAGGAATAGGAATACAGGATGTGCTTTTGGGAGCTCCAATAAGCTTTTATTAATATTGAGTGGCAGAGATGATTTGTAAGGCAGGCTTGGAACCTGGAGGCTTGGAACCTGGAGGTTGGCTGTGCTTATGTAGCATTCTTCTACTCAGATCCCAATTTTTCTAATACTCTGACTAATTGCTTAGATGTCACCATGTGTCAGCTTCTTTAGTAAATAGGAATCAGAAGTTGATCACCTTTGAGTTCCACATAGCAAATAGCATAATAGGTTACACATAGTAAGCCCTCCATACTTATGTATTCAGTTAGTAAAATAAACACTTAGGTACATCAGAAACAAGGGCTGTTGAGGATGACATTATATGCTGATATTATATCAAATTCTGTAGCACAGTGTGGGAGAGAATATTGTTGGGTGGCATAGTAGAGTGTCTTGGAGACAGCCAGATGCTGTTTTCACCTTGGCCTATTGGCTTATGTATCTTATGAACTTGAGCAAGTTCTTGTTCAATATGTACTTTTATCTGAGCCCATTTCTCAGAGTTGTCTGCTCTTCTGACCTTAGTTTCATCATCTATTGAATAACAAATGGCTCTCTCATAAGAGTTGTGAAGATAAAGTGAAAACTAGCTCAGTGCCTGACTAATACTGGGTTAATGACCATCATAATATTTATTTTTGTTATTAATTCACATTGAAACCTTCTTATGCACCTTTTTGGTGGCAAAATTCACAGTCATTGTATTAAAATGTTGAGCAAAAACTGAAATGATGGACAGTACTATTCTATAGTGCTCCATTATTGAGCTTTCTACTATAAGTTCAAAATGATGTTATGTCAAAATTTCATTTTTGGAAATAAAGACCTGTGACAATCTAAGGAGAATGCATCTTAGACCCAAAACTTTGTGGTAGGAATTCAAGGAGTGTTTTTCAGCACTCCTGGAGCTCTTCCAGGCCATACACTAACTTGATTTCCTTGATCCTCACAGCAGTTACAAAATTATTGGCCATAGCATTTTATCCTAATTTTTGCAGCAGTTGAGGGAATTAAGGATCAGGTGACAGCTTAGTGAGTGTGAAAGTCATGTATAGTAATGATAAAAAAGTTAAATTTTGAATCAGTGTCTATAATAACTAGGAAGTAAGATAAAGCAGGGTCATTATGAACACTGAAGAAGGATTATTGAACAATGAGACTGTTTATATTAAGTTTGGATATCATCTCATTACTCTTTCAGCTTGTTGACTATGAAAAGTATATGTGAGTTTTTCAAAGAGAGATACCATTTCAGCAACATAGAGTCACAGAATGTCACATTTTGCTCTTTTGGTTTTCACTGAAAATTTATGAACTAGTGTTCCAAAGAGATGACATCACACATCAGCAGTTAGTTGTCTGAAATGATTTTTAAGCCCTTATAGAGCAGGTATGCTGCATAATAAATACCGACATAACTTGTTTTGACTTGAGGGATTCAGCTTAGTGTTTTAAAAGCTCCATTGTATGATATAAAACAGCAACTTTGATTTCCACATACCCAGACTCAAACCTTGGAGTCAGGTTTGAGAAGCTCACTCTGTATACACATCAGTTATAAAATTCTGCATATTCTTGTCCCCTAATCACATTTCCAACCAAATGCCTTCCTTCTTGAGGCCTGCCATGATCTTACTTCCCATACCTTGGCACACTCCTGGTATTTGGTATTTAATCACTATGAGACTTACTTAGCCCCCTCCTGAGGGTGATTTTTAAAAAACAAACTATATTCTATATGTTTCTTGGCAATCTCATGTCCTCTTTTGAAAAGTATTTATTTAGGTCCATTGCCCATTTTTTGATTGGGTTGTTTATCTTCCTTTTGATAAGTTGTGTGAGTTCCCTGTACATTTTGGAGATTAAACCTTATCGGTGATAACATTGGCAAATATGTTCTCCCGTGCAGTGGGCTTTCTTGTTGTTTTGTTGATGGTTTCCTTTGCTGTGCAGAAGCTCTTTGTTTTGAGATAGTCCCATTTGTTTACTGTTTCTTTAGTTTCCTTGCCCTAGGAGCAGTATCAGTGAAGATATTGCTTTGGCATATTTCTGAGATTTTGCTGCATGTGTATTTCTCTAATATTTTTATGGTTTCCCATCTTATGTTTAAGTCCTTTATCCATTTTGAGTTAATTTTTGTGTATGGTGTAAGTTGGTGGTCTGGTGCAGCCACTGTGGAGGACAGTATGGAGTTTTCTCAAAAAAACAAAAATGGAACTCGCATTTGACCCAGTGATCTCACTTCTAGGAATATATTCCAAGAAACCAGAAACACCAATCAGAAAGGATATATGCACCCCTATGTTCATAGCAGCATAATTCACCATAGCTAAGATTTAGAAACAGCCTAAGTGTCCATCAGCACATGAGTGGATTAAAAAACTGTGGTACATCTACACAATGGAATACTATGCTGTGGTAAAAAAGAAGTAATTCTTATCATTTGCAACAGCATGGATGGACATGGAGAGCATTATGCTAAGTGAAATAAGCCAGTCAGAGAAAGATAAATATCACATGATCTCACTCATTTGTAGAATATAATGAACAACATAAACTGATGAACAAAAACAGATCCAGAGACACAGATGCATTGATCAGACCATCAAACCTCAGAAGGAAGGTAGGGGAGGGTGGGGGTAAGGGGAAGACATCAACCAAAGGACCTGTATGCATGCATATAAGCCCTAACACAGACAGCAGGGGAGTGAGGGCATGAGTGGGGGAGGGGGTGGGGGAGCAATGGGGGAATAAGGACACATGTAATACATTAATCAATAAATAAAATAAAATAAAAAATAAAAAATAGACTACAGTAGGTCCTCCGGTTAACATTGGAGATCCATTCCTAGGGCGCGACGTAATGCGATTTTCACGAAAGTTGGCACCCATCTACATTAGCACCTACATCACTCACATGGAGCACATACACAGCAGTAATGAAGTGAAACAGTAAAAAAAAATTAAAAGAAAGATAACAATTCCTGACTTTTACTTGTAGTAAATAAATAATAAAAAAACATAAAGCACATATCCATACGTCGAAATGACGGAAGTTTTTTTTTTATAAATGGGAGATGGTAATGTAACCACGAAACGACATACGTCGAGTCTGATGTAACCTGAGGACTGTCCGTATCAACAACTAATCTCTATTCCACTATGAGGCAGTGACCATACCTTATTCATCAAGTGTTTTTACTGCCTGACTCAGTGCCTGGCACATCGTGGGCACTTTGTTTCATACATTAGTAGATGAATTGCTATTGCTGTTGGAACCCCATTTTTGAAATTGGAGATCATACTTCTTTATAATATTCAAAGGCTAAATGGAACAAAGAAGAAGAAAGGAAAAACCAAATATAGGTAATAAACTTGAAAATGTGTAGTTACGGCGGGGTTTGTTATTGTTGGCCTGACAAAAAGGTTAAACTAGAATATAATAGTTCACAAATGGTAGCTTTGCTCCCAGTATTAGTAGATTTTTGTTGTTATGTAGTTTTATTTTTAAAGACCATGACAAATCTAACTAGATAAGGATTAAATGAATGCCCCCAGACTACTGTCTGTGACATTTTTCTTTATTTCACATTAAAATACAACAACATTCTTTTCAATCACAGTTTATATTTAATATTGTTTTGTATTAGTTTCAAAACACTGTATAGCAGCATAGTGGTTAGACAACATATACTTAACCAAGTGTTCTCCCATGTATGTCCAGTCCCACCCGGCACCACACATAGTTATTTCAGTATTATTGAGTATATTCTCTATGCTGTACTTTACATCCCCGTGACTGTTACGTAACTACCAACCTCTACTTCACAGCCCCTTCATCTTTTTCACCCAGTCCCCCAACTCTCCTTCTGGAAACCATCAGACTGTTATCTGTATTTATGAGTTTGTTTCTGTTTTGTTTGTTTGCTTATATTTTTTTAGATTCTAGATCTGAGTGAAATCACATGATATTTGTATATCTCTGACTGACTTATTTCACTTAACATAATACCCTCTAGGTCCATCCACACTGTCACAAATGGTAAGATTTCGTTCTTTATTATGGCCAAGTCATATTCCATTGTATATGTGTACATAGCTTTTTTAATTCACTCAACTACTGATTGGTACTTGGGTTGCTTACATAGCTTGGCTATCATAGATAATGCTACAATGAACATAAGGATGCATATATTCTTTCAAATTAGTGTTTTGGGTTTCTTTGGATAAATCCCCAGAAGTGGAATTGCTGGGTCATAAGACAGTTTCATTTTTAATTTTTTGAGGAACCTCCAAATTATTTTCTACAGTGGTTGCACCAATCTGCATTCCCACTAACAGTGCATGAAGTTTCTTTTTTTTCCACATTCTCTCTAGACTTAATTGTTTGCTGTCTTATTGATGATAGCCGTTATAATAGGTATGAGGTGATAGCTGATTGTGGTTTTGATTTGCACTTCTCTGATGATTAGTGATGTTGAGCATCTTTTCATATATCTATTGACTCATCTGTATGTCATCTTGGAAAAATGTTTATTCAGGTATTTTTCCCATATTTTAATTGGATTGTTTGTTTGTTTTTTTGTGCTGAGTTGCATGAGTTCTTTATACATTTTAGATATTAACCTTTTCTTAGATGTTTCACTGGTGAATGTCCTCATATTCAGTAGGTTCTCTTTTCATTTTGTTGATGATTTCCTTTGCTGTGCAAAACCTTTTCCATTTGATGCAGTCCCATTTGTTTAAATCTATTATGATTTTATTTTTGTATATGGTATAAAGAGGTGGTCTCTTTTTTTGGCATATATTTAACTAATTTTTCCAACACCATTTATTGGATAGGCTGTATTTACCCCATTGTATATTTTTGCCTTCTTTGTCAAATATTAATTGACCACAAGGCATGGGCTTATTTCTGGGCTCTCTATTCTGTTTCATTGATCTATGTCTGTTTTTATGCCAGTACTTTACTGTTTTGCTTACTATAGCATTGTAGTATAGTTTGTTATCTGATAGCGTATTTCTCCAACTTTGTTCTTTTTTTCTCAAGATTGCTGTGGCTATTCACTGTGTTTTGTGATTTCATATACATTTTTGGATTATTTGTTCTAGTTCTGTGAAATATACCTTTGGTACTTTGATAGGAATTGCACTAAATTTATAGATTGCTTTGGGTAGTATGGACATTTTAGCAATGCTAATTTTTCCTATTCATGAGCTTTCGTTTATTTCTATCTTCATTTTCTTTCTTCAGTGTCTTATAACTTTCTGAGTACAGACTTTTACCTCCTTGGTTAAATTTATTTCTAGGCATTTTATTTTATTTTTTGCTGCAATTATAAATGGGACTTTTTCTTTAGTTTTGCTTTCTGATGGTTTTTTATTGCTGTACATTTGTGACTTGTTATATTAGGTGAATTTTATTCCCCCTAGATACCATTGTGAGGGATTATAAGTTTTGAAAATCAAAGTAGGAAACCCTAGTTTGTGAAGAGTGTAGTGTTCCTCTTTCTTTCTTCCTTCCTTCCTTCCTTTCTTTCTTTTTTTCTTTCTTTCTTTTTTCCTTTCTTTCTTTCTTTCTTTCTTTCTTTCTTTCTTTCTTTCTTTCTTTCTTTCTTTCTTTCTTTCTTTCTTTCTTTCTTCTTTCTTTCTTTCTTTCTTTCTTCTTTCTTTTAAATTGAGGAACATGAGATCTCCATGCATATAAAACACGCCCAAGTGTAAGGCAGTAAAGTGAACCCTGACTAAAAGCAATCTGGATAATGAAGTGGAAAGTTTGTGTCTGAGTTGCTGAGACGCTTTCATTTTGTCTGTGACTACAGCAATTACGTTGTGATCTAGAAATTAAGAGGAGTTCTTCATGATGAAGGCAGAGGGTTCTTCCATGTGTCTTGGTTGAAGAGCACTGAGTAGGTGCTAATTGAAGGGTCAGTTCAGGAGAAATTTTATAGTTATAAAAACTCAGATTACCTTTGATCATTTTTAGTGTTTCTTTTACTTTTTATTTAGATATTATTGAATTTTTTCTTGTTAGAGAGCAATGTTTAGTTTTGACCTTCCTGCAACTCTCAAAAACACAGAATACAATTTTTAGTTATTGTAAGAAAAAAGGCAAAATGATCATTAAAATGTTGGTATTGCTTTGAGCAGTGATTATTGTTTAAGTGGTCTTCATTGAATGAAATATGCTAAGTTACACATATCTGTGCTTTTTAAAAACGAGCATTTTAGACTCATAGTTTACTACCCCTTTTATACTTAACATTATTTTTAGGTTGATTGTTTAGGTAATATTCAGCAGGAAGGGTTAAATGTGTAACCTCACAGATAGCTGAAAGGTCCATGATACTAAAATTTTAGCTGTTTAGGAGATGAAATGCATACAAATATATTAAGAATTTTTTACTATAATTTGTAAGTTAGCACTTTTGGACCAATTCTAGCTTCAGGATTATTTTTTTGTCCCTCTATAATGCATTCCAGTTGATTCATTTATCAATTTTATGAGTAGCAGAAATAAATTTAGTTCATCTGCCTATTTATATACTTTAAGTAGACCAATCTAAGCAGTTTCTTATCTCTCATATGTTGAAATGTTTTAGTAAAGTAAAGACAAAAACTGGCTAGTCAACAAAGATGGCATTGAATTTCATTGTTTTGGAAAAATAAGTGAACTAGATGCCCGTTAATCTGGCTCTTTAAATATCATCAACAAAAGTATCGGAACGTGTTTCCAAGGACAAAGGCGGAGTTCTCCCGGCTTTGATTGGTTGCAGCTCAGTCCTGTCCCACAGCCATCCTTAATAGGCTTTGGTAGATTGGAATCGCATAAGCAGGGTGACATTTATTGCTTTCCTACTTGTTTCTTTGCACTGAGCCCCGGGATTCTCAAGGAGTCACTATAAAAGATTTCTTTCATTTCATCCATGATCTACGAGAGGAGATCACACTGAGAAGAGCAGGCATGAGTGTAAGTGCGAGGAGAGTCACTCTGCCTGCAATAACACCCTTAGTTCTGCAGAAGAGGGTATGTTCTGTTTTCCCTTGCTGTTTTTTTTTTTCCCCTTGCTATTGTGTGTTTATTAATATGTTGGAAACTTTAGTTACATATCCAGAGAGAGACTTTAATTCGGTGAGGCTACAGGTAATTAAAGAATATGTTATTAGCTTTAGACTAAGGGAAAAAAATAACTTCTTTGCTAGAAAGAACATCTTTGTGGTAAAAGCTCCCAGTAACAGCAGTTTGGTCTCCATTTCAAGGCATTGTGATTTAGAGACTATTGGAGCTTTTACTTTTTTCCCCTTCTATTGTAACTTCAGGCCTCTTTGTCTTTAGTGCAATAGGAAATCTACTAGCTATTATGTTTTCTATTTGTTTATTGAGGCACAGTTCCTTTGATTATAATTTCTTATATATCCATCTTCATTTTTGCATGGACTACATGTAATTGTTTTTACTGCTTACACATGTAGCGCCGGTTTATTACTCTCTGATTTCTACTCATTTGGATTGAGTTTCTCCCTACTCACTTAAGAAAAACTTTCCAGTAAATTTCCCTGTGAAAGGGTTTTCTGTTAATTATTAATGCAATCAAGCCTGTGCATGAAAATAGTTTTTCTGTTAGTTTTTGCAAAGATTATTTTCATGTCTTGCAGCAATGTATTTTATAAGGTAATAAATACACTGTGTAATGTACCATTTAAGTAAAACTGAATATGCTAAACTTCTCTTGAAATTACACCAAATAAGAATAATATATTGTATTCTTTAAAGACTCAAATCTCTTGCATAGAAAAAGAAAGCACAAAAACACATTTTTTGGCAATATTTTCTCTGAATTATTTTGGTGCTACTAGAAACTTCAATATTTATTTCCATGCCCAACTTTTAATAGTTAACTGTTGGTTAACTATTAGTGTGTTCCACTAAGTCAAAGGTCATGGTTTAATTTATTTGAAAATGGCAACTGTAACGATTGAGATGAATTTAAAAAAATAGAAGTATGTTTCTTTTGTTATTTTCAACTTTTAGGTTTTCAACTTGCTTTCTTACCCTATCCACCAATTTATTCACTAGGGACATTTTACTTGGCACTGAAATAATATGTGATAATTTTGCCAACATTTGTTTTTAATCTTTCTTGATGCCTTTCTCTCATTTTATTATTTTTTAAATATGTTTTTATTGATTTCAGAGAGTAAAGAAGAAGGGGAAAGAGATAGAAACATCAGTGATGAGAGGGAAGCATTATTTGGCTAGCCTTCGGCACTCCCCACACTGGGAATTGAGCCCGCAACACAGGCATGTGCCCTGACCAGGAATTGAACCAGGACCTTCCTGGTTCATAGGTGGATGCTCAACCACTGAGCCACACCGGCCGGGCCTTTCTATCATTTTAAGCAAATTTAATTTAAAATATTTTGCTCTGAATCTTTATTTTGATTTAGGCTTGGCAGTTCATTGATGATTGATAGGTTTTCTTAATCATTGGGGATGTGAAAAGACATATTAACATATATCAAATCTATGTTCTTATGTTCTTCTTTGTCCAGTTACTGTTGCAGTGTAGCTTGACCATGAAATGCTCATTATGAGGATTTTTGGACAGTGTGTTGGTGTGGTGGGAAGCATACCACCTGAACTCTCCATTTACTGGCTCTGTGACCTTGGCATGTCACTTAGACTCTCAGAGACTTTATTTCCTCACCTGGATGAGGACAGCTGAGAGATTTTCATTCCGTGCTCTCTTAAGTCTTATTTGCATGTAATTCTGTGAATCAAATAATATATTTTGCATTTTCAAAGTTATAGAAAATATTGAAAATATTTTTTTCTTACAGTATAAAGCATTATAAAAAGGTGCTATCATTTTTTTTGCAGTTCAATGATCTTTATTAAATTTATACAGTTGTGCAACCATCATCACAATCCAGTTTTGAAATGATTCATTACTGCAAAAGCATCTTTTGTGTTTACAGTCAATCCCTAATCCCAGCCCCAGGCAACCGTTGTCTCTATAGATTTGCTTGCCCCTGACTAAATTTTATTTTATTTTTCCCCTTTATTGATTAACATATTACAAATGTGTCCTTACCCCCCAGTGTCCCCTCATCCCCCCAGTCCTGCCCTCACCCTCATCCCCTGTTGTCCACATCCATTGCTTATGCTTATATGCATGCATACAAGTCCTTTGGTTGCTCTCTCCCCCTCACCCCCACCCTCCCCTACCTTCCCTCTGAGTTTTAAGTATCTGATTGATGCTTCTCTGTCTCTGGGTCTGTTTTTGTTTATCAGTTTATGTTGTTCATTATAAGGTGCTATCATTTCTAAGTACTTGGAGCAGTTGGTCTAGGGAGAGTATTATGAGTACACCTTGGCTCTGCCAGGGGAGTAGCAAACCAAGCACACTCTGGAAAGCCGTGATCATAACTGATGTTAATTCTGAGCTGCCACTGGACACATCATTGGGATCTCTCTTGTTTTTTTTGTTTTTTTGTTTTTTTTTTTGATAATAAGCTTCTTGCTAGGTTTCTATTATAATAATTACAGAAGTCAAAATTCCCTAAGCCCAAATCTATATTGCTCCTTTCCATTGAGTATAGGTATTAAATGTTCATATATTTTAGCACATTGTCATTTGCAGAAAGCACTTCTTTCACCTGATATTGTGACCCTCAAAGGACCCATCTATAATAATAAAAGCATAATATGCTAATCAGACCAGACGTCCTTCTGACGTCCTTTGGGACAAAGCCAGGGCTGGAGGGAAGCCTGGGTCCTGGGTGCCAGAGGGAAACTGGTGCCGGCAGCTGGGGGAAGGAAGGCCTACACTTGCACGGATTTTGTGCATCGGGCCGCTAGTTGTCTATAAAATTGTTCTGAAAATTTTAGAACTTCCTATTTAAAAAGTTAAAAAATTTTAAAAACCTCTTATTTTTCTGACTAAAAAACACATCTGCTCTGGTTATAGCATACTTCTTTTTTCCCCCCTCAAGATAGAAAATCATTCCACACTTGTAATTAACTTGTCATTTCCTGTATGAACCATAATATGATGCTCTTACAAATCAGTACACGCATTTCTCAGAGTATTTTGGGAGCAGCTTTTTACGTTCCCAAGAAGGCAGGTACTTTTCCCACAGATTTGGCATACAGTTTGCTCATCTTTAATGAGTAGTTCTTGCAAAACAACGTGCCAACTGGAATCCTAATGATTTGAAAAGCTGAGGGCATTTCTGAAACTGCTCAGCAGCACTAGGGAGCATACTTCTAACCAGCCAGTGATCTGGCTGTAAGATTCTCCTGGGAGTGATTGGGAACTCGCACTTTAAATATGGCCCTCAACATTGTATGGGTCCTTTTTTGTGGCAGATCAAATGCATTTTGATTTTTGAGGAGCAGAATATTTTGGTAGATTTTCCGTCAAGCAAATTGTAAATAAATTTTTGGCTTTCTCTAATTGTATTTAGAACTGATTTCCTTGATTCTAGTGAAGATGGTTTTATCACATCTCTAATAAATTATCACATCCTAACTAAAGGTTTTCAATAAATCCTTTACCTCATTTTTTCTCAGATAACTACTAGGTTATGCTTTTTCTTTTTTTCAGATGAGAAGACTGAGTCTCATGGATGTTGAGTGACATATGCAGGGTCACTCAAAAGGTCAATGACAAAGCTAGAAATAGAATCTAGGTCTTGTGACTTCATGTGTTTCTCCTAGATACCTGTTACCTTCTGAAGTTAATATGTCAATGAAATTGTCTTATAGTGTGTGTAACTGCCATTCAACTTCTATTCTGGAATTAGTTTAGACACATTCTTTCATCTTTCTTTATACCTCCACCAATTCCCATATGCTTTAGTGTAGAAAACATATTATTCAGAAAGCAATTGTAGACAACAGAATGAGTGTGTTTGTGTGCTTGTGTGTGTGTATGTGTGTGTGTGAAAGAGAGAGACAGAGATTTAGAGAGATAATTTATACCCAGAGCTCTAGATTGGTACATTGCATCAAGAAAACATTTTAAGGTTCCAAAGATAGAACTAAAGACTCAAGCTAACTAAATTGTAAGGTATACATTAAGTGCAAAATAAAATCTACATTTTTTTAATAGAAAGACTACAGAGTCATAAGGCCAGATGCCTGTATTCTGATTCTGTGGGTAGAAATGTTTCATGCCTCTGTCAAATTAATGGTGTTTTGTAGATTATGCTTCCGGCATTTCTACATTCTTTATCTAGACTTTAGTTGCAGATATGTTGATAAACACACACAATCCTGAAGAGCCTCAAATCTCAGAGGAAAAGGAATAATTTCTAGAATATATTTTTCTTACGATTCATATCCTTTTGAGAATATGAAGTTCGTGAGTATAGTATGGAGTAATGCCATTTAACAGAATATTCAGTCCCCCTCTATACAAGAGAATATATTCATTTCCCTCATACAATTAGAATCATTGCTGTATTTAAAAAATACTGAACACGATTTTGCAAAGAATGAAACATCATATCACTATTTCGTTCAGAACCTTTCAAGTACGTACAGAATCGATCCAAAGGCGTGTTGCACTCACTGTGCTTCACGGCCTGGACCCACCGCACTTCCCCAGCTTCACGTGACACCTCCCTCCAGCACATGCTTTTCTCCTCGTGCTCCCAGCAGCATTCGCTGTTAGTCCTTCTGTGCTCCCAGCCTTGTGCTCAGTGGCCTATAGACCACCCCAGGCTCCCGTTTGCTTTTCTGAAGGTTGCGTATTGCTTGTGTCTGAGCTCTGGTACCACCTCGAAGCCTGGAGTACCCGTTCTCATCCATTTTAGTGGAATCTCTATTCGGCATCAGCAGGTGTGCCCTTGTGACTCATTCCTCAATTCAGTAACTACTGTCATGTGACCAATTTTATTGTTACCTTTTGTGATATTTAAGTCTTATTAGCTATCTTACGCTTTCTGGATTTTCAAATTTGACTTCAGGTCTTCTGTGTGTGTATCCTGGGTATTTTTTGTGTATCTTATCCTATTTGGTTTTTAAAATTTGTCTCTTTTTGTCTTCTGACCAGGTTTTTAAAATTTAAGGGAAAGACTCTTTAAACAAACTGCTTTGTCAGTTACAGGATGAATTTAACTTTATGTAATCATAAAACTCAAAAAGCAGCATATTAAACAGGGACGATATTTATTTTCCTTTTACTTTACTGGAAGAATCAGTCCGAAGCTAATGTGGCAGCCTCCCAATGTCCTCAGGCCACTAAGCTTCTTGCTTTCTCTTACATCTTCCTTAGTGTGTGTCCCTTTCCTTTTATGGAAAGATAAATGCAAATCTGCAGGCATCCTGTTCACATTCCCGGCATATAACATGGGGAGGACCTAGGACATGCCGGCCAGTTCTGTGGGATATTGGTGTGCTGCTCCGAAATGACCAGGAGCGTCTGTTTATGTCCCACTGGCCAAGACTGTCACATGGTCAACCCTGGACACAGGGGAGGGCAGGAAATGTAGGTCTTGCACTCAACTCATTGCCCTCCTCAAATCCTCATCCAATCAGGGTTCATTAGGGAAGGAGAGGGGAGGGGTGGCTCCTGGTGAGCAACTAGCCGTCTCCACTACAAGTACCTTGACTATATTAGGCATCCAATAGGTATTTGTCTCTTGGATTTTTATTGTTGTTAGGACAGATACAAAATATGATTATGCTCTTTGAGCAAATGTCTTCTATTTCTTGTATGCAGATAGTAGAAGGGGTGCTGGTTTCCTGAGTAGGGGAGTTAGAGAAAATCCACAGATGGGGCCCTGAATTCAGATGGTTGGCTTGCTTGGAAGGTGGCCCCAACGTGATAGTGAGTATAGTTATTGCCCAGAGCGCTCATTCTTGCCAAACCTTGATCTTTCTGCTGCCCTTTTAATTTTTAATATGGGGTAACGTAGTTGCATATTCATCCAGGAAGAGGGCCACTGAGATGAGTGGGTTTTGTGTTTTTACAAAGTTTTTTTTTGTTGTTGTTGTTTTTTTCCAGAGAAGTGAGTTTTTGAGAAGTGGTATAGTAGAGATCGTGTGTTCTGGAGCCAGGAAGTCCTGAGTGTGAGCTCAGCTCTGTCACTGACCAGTGTGGTATGACTTAAGGTGCCTCTTTTAAACCTTTCTGAGAATCAGTTTTTCTGTCTTGGAGATAATGATGCTTCTATACAGAACAGTTGTGAGGATAAATAAGGTAGATATTTAAAAATACTTGCCACATAGGAGTTCAACAGATATGAATTGCTACCCCCCTTCCAATTTGTAAAATGGCATGTTTTACTGGTTTCTGTGAGTGGCTTTAATTTGAATTAAAAAAATTTAAACCAACTATTATATGCTGATAAGTGCCAGTTAGGTGTAAATAGGTGGTTATGTTATTTCCCCCTTTTCTAGCCTAAGGAGTGTCTGGTAGGGACTCATGGGTTGTATATTTGAAAGAAGTAGAATTGTGTCTCATGTGTAGACATGTTTCAGTAGACAGAGGTGCCATTGCTGTAATGTTAGTGCTGGCAGGGCTGTCTCACTTTTCCTCATCACTGGACTTAAGTGTCTGGCACGGGGAGGGTGTAGAGTGGGTATAAGTTACTATCAGCTCAACAAACACCATTTTTAACAAAATAAAATTGGGGTCCTCTGGCACTCACCTGCTAGTGACCTTTCTTCTCTACCTTTGTCTGTCTGAGGCGTACACATCATTTTTCTCAGTTTCACATCTTGTGGTAAAAAGTCCTGTGCTCCAGGCCCACCTCGGCTGGCCCACCTGCCTTTTGGTTGGCGTATCCAGCCTCAGCTTGCTGCTGCGAACAGTTTGGTGTACTCACTGCCTTCCACACACACCCATAAAAATAAAAACAGCCATCAGCTGTTCACAATGATCACACATTCTCTTTAATCCTCATAAGCTTGAGGGACAAGTTGGGAGGAGGAAAATGAGGCTTGGAGAAGGTAAGTATCTTACCCAAAGTGTACCACTAATGTCAAAGCACATCTCTAATATCAGCTGAGTGCATTCGGTTTGCCAGCAGTTGGACCATGTTCCAGAATGAGGAATCTGAGGCTTGTGGCTGATAAGCTGGCGGCCTAGGATCTGCTCACAGAGGGGGCTCCAGCGTCCATCACTGCTGTGAGCACCTGGACTGAACCTGCAAGAGAGCAGGGCCCGTGCCCCGTGTCACTTTGTAAACGACAGCACTTGGTCCACATTTGGCAGTGAAGGCAGATTAAAAATAGCTGGCTGGTTAACAGTCTCAGACTCTTGCTGGGGCAGTCGTAGGGCTGGTCTCCTGGCCATGCCCCAGCACGCTAAGCCAAATCAAGAAAATAAGAATCTCTTTTTGGCATAAAGGGGAAGCAAGACCTTTGGTAATTTCAGATGTTAAATTCTGAGGGGATAAAGATTTTCTACCCCTGTAGGATATTAAAAATGCTTGCTCTTAAGACAGCTCCAAAAGAGAAATTAAAAACCATTTTGGCAAAAAATAGCATTGTTAGTAAGTGATTATAACTCTCTACTTGGACATCCATATTTGGACATATACATACAGTTGTGTTTGTGAACATGTCAGGAATAGTATCTCTTTGTTTCAGAAGTCAAATTAGTTTAGGTAATTCTGTCAAGATTCTAAATGCCAGAGAGAACCTCCCCTTGAGATTCCTGGTGAGGTGACTTTACACACAGGGACACACACACACACACACTCACAGTATGTACAAACAAATTCATATTGGAATTTAAGATGTAGACATGATTTACCTTGAAAATTCAAAGAATTAAGAATATTTAAAAAACAGATTTAAACTTTATTACAAAGCTTGTAATTATATTAAGCAGGACCTCCATAGGGTTAATAGTGTTCAAGTTGTAATTTGCAAACCCTCTTATTTCTTCCTCTTTTTTTTTCACCCACTGAGAAATCAAGACTCCCTCTGCTGGCTATTTCAGTGTATGCTACTTCCTGGCAAATTATGCTAAGAAAAGTGAAACAAAGGAAAACATTTTTGGACCTTCAAAAAGCTAGGTCTTTGAGACACAAAAGCGTTTTTATGTCCTGGTGTTCCGTTATCTAACACTTGCATCTACGATGTCCTGTAGAAGTAGCAGCTTAAAGGATCATGCAAGTTGGATGAGCAGGATCAGGTAGGAGCCCAGAGACAGGTTCCAGGGCCGGCCGGCTCTGCCAGTGACCAGCTGAACCCTGGGCAAGTCACACCCTCTCCAGTCTCAGCTCCTTCACTGGTAAAATGAGAGGATTTTAGTGCCTGTTCTCTAAGAGCCCTTCTAACGATTACATTTTAAGATTCTAACAGCATTGATTCCATTTCTTTCATAGGAACATGTGCGACCCGCGTTTCACACTGACATAAAGTAAATATTTAGGAAAATGAAGCAAAAGTAAAGTTTAAAAATATATATACAGATCACTTGTTCCTCATGCTGTCACAGCATGGCAATGTGAGGTTTAGAAAGTGATATTTTGTTTGCTATTAGAAGTTTGTAAAATAATACCCCCAACGTGTCCCAGAAAGACTGAAAACAGCCTGTCTCATTGATTCTGTGAAACCTTAAATTATAAGATGCATCATTATCTTATATGTTTCTAATTAAACTGTGACAAGCCACTGGTGGTAAATTACATCTACGTGTCAGGGAGGTCAAACGTGAGAAAATGTGCTTATAGAAATCCGTGAGATAAGGTATTTCCTCACAGTGCTTCAGCTGATGCCAGCCAGCTCAAGAATTGAACGGTGTGATGTGTCCTAGCTTCCAACAAATCTTTTTCTTCCCGTGGTGTTTCCCCCTCTGTCTTGTAAACACTCGTCCTCTCCTCTGCAACTTGTCTTCCTTTCTCACCATGTGAGACGATTTTTAACTTTTTTCGCTGAGACATGTCTGGTGGTTATTCTGGGAAGAAATGATTGCTGAAAAGGTGAAATGAGACACTGGGGTAACACTGCGTCCAACATAAGCATGGCCAGTGGTTTTTTGCTTTAGATATGACTACACATGAACACTTGCGAAGGTCTTTTCCCTTCCAGGATGGATTAGTCAGCACGGCATCTTCGTGGGAACTGAATGTGTTTTAAGAGCACAGGCCTCAGAGAACACTCCTCTGATGGAGTCCTTGGACTCACTAGGGTGGGGTTTGAGATTTGACCCCCTTTATTTTTCATATTGGATTTAGGTTCTAGGATAACATCTATATGGGCATATGTATATGTGTGTGTGCCTCTGCATCCATGCTTTAGGATATTTTTGGACTTAGGTTTTAGTTTGACTTCTTTCATGATGAAATTGGAGCTGTGTGGTATGGTTTTTTATTACTTTTTTTTCCTTAACCACATAACAGAGCAAGCTGAAAGAGCTTCCAAATTCTCTTTGTAACATCTCATCCGCTCTAGGGAGAAAGGAGGCCCAAGGAAGGGACAGTCTGCAAGGCTCTTGGCCTGCAGTAAGGATTGCAGAAAAGTAAAGAACAGAGCAGGGGAGTAGAGTAGAGCAGAGGGGCTCTGAGGAACTTTCTGGGCCTCCCGTCCCCTGCAGACTGTCTTTCTTCTCTTGGTTGGAAGCCTAGATGTGGCCTGATTTGGCAGTGTCACTGGTCCAAGCTGCCGGGTGTGGCCACGATAGATCCTCTGCCCTGCCAAGTGTGGCATTTCCAGTCGTGAGGCCACACTGGTCCTCTTTGGTCTGGCCTGATGCTGGCTGGGACACGGATTCATACCCAGAACTCCTGTAAGATCTACATGGTCCTTTCACCCTGAATTAGTTCGTTCTTTACCCAGTCATGCCCTGTGATTTTGCTGTGGAAATGTGGTAACATGGGAATGTACACACTTCCGTGTTTGCAGGAGAGGTGTGGGGGTGATTCATCTTGTGACCTTGAGGATTGCAGAATAATAGGAAGAGCCTGGGCTAGTGGTGACTTGATGAAATCGCATCACCAAAACCCCAAACTGCCTGCCTCTGGTTTCGAATGTGAGAAGAAACAACATGAAACCTAAATTTTATAGGGTAGTTTTTCTGTTACTTGTAGCTGGACTGCTTCCTAAATGGTTAAATCATCATGTGATTACTTATCCTTATGTTTTACCTCTTTGTAATCATCTGCTTGTAAAACTATCATTTACTAGTAAATGTAATGCTATATTTTCATTCATTGAAAAAAGGTACCCTGTCATTTATGTGTCTTAAAAATGATCCCTTAATGTAGTGACCCCTCTCTAGTGTGCACTGATAGGAACCAGTGTGGGTAGTGCTGGGCAAAGATGCTTCTTCCATAGGCACCTGTGATTGCTTAGCTGGTCCTCGTAGCTTTTTCCTCTGATCTTGGCATAGTGCTCTGTGTACTGTTCTCTACATAATCTTGCTCTTTCAGTCCTCAGTATCTTTGCTCATAATATTTGTCCCACTCAGATGTCCTCCTCCCTTCTTCTTTTTTTGCATTTTCACAGATTCCCAGACGTGACATAGACCATCGAAGTCACCTGGCCCAGCTTTGTGTACTTCACATATTTCATGAAACCTTGCCTGTCTTTTCTGTTCGGTCCATATGTTTCTGTTCTTTAGAAGTTTTCAGACCTTGCCCTAGCCGGTTTGGCTCAGTGGATAGAGCATCAGCCTGTGGACTGAAGGGTCCTGGGTTCGATTCTGGTCAAGAGCATATGCTCGGGTTGTGGGCTTGATCCCCAGTAGGGGATATGCAGGAGGTGGCAGATCAATGTTTTTCTCTCCCTCTCCCTACCTCTGTGAAATCAATAAAAAATATATTAAATATATTTAGAAGTTTTCAGACCTTGTGAGGGTTCAAAGCTGCTATTTGGGAATCCCTAATATTTTTCCTACAGGGCTAAGCATGATGGTTTCACTCATCACTAAAATAATGTTTGTTTGTTCGCTTTGTGCCGGAGCTGTGCTAACTGCTGGGGATATAATGGGAAGCAAACATTGACATCATCCCTGTGATCATGCAGCCTTCTGAGCTCGGTGCAGAGTAATTACAGAGTCACACACCTGCATACGTGGAGCAAAGGGCCTGGACCAAAACTGGGAGGGTCACTGAGAGCTTCCTAGCTGAAATAATGGTTTATCTGAATGGGGTATATAGAGAAGGTGGAGAAGCAGTGTTCCATTAGAAGGTGGAGAGAGTGTTCTAGGCAGCAGAAACAGTATATGCAAATGTCCTGAGACAGGAAAGAGCATGGCTATTTCAAGAAACTTGAGAAAAGTGTGGTTAGAGATCAAGAATGAGAAAAGGATCCTAGGGAATAAAGTTGAAAGGGGCTATGGGGGTATGGAATGGACCTATTTGTGTCCATCAATTTCTGTATTATTTATATTGATGATATGTTTTGAGTTGGTATAACTGATTGGAAATGTGCTGCTCATGGTGAAGAAAAATGTATTGTTGAAGATCTCTTGATAGAAAGAATTTAAGACTCCTTACTACTTTATTTCTCTAAACTATATATTTTACTCTAGATAAGTACTAGACAGCTAGCAAAATAATGCAGGATGGTAGTAGGAAACAACAGCTTTCCTTGAGCTGGTAGGGTCTTTTGGAACAATCTTTCTTAAAAATATAACATTCTGTTAGAGATTTAGAATAAGTACTGATGAATATATTTTCCATTCTCTTCAAGGGAACACAATAAGTTGCTTAATTCAGAATATCTGAGAAATCTACTCTTATCTTAGGACACTGCGTTCCTTATTTAGAATGTAAAAGCCCAGGGCTACTCTGACCTCGATGTAAAAATATTTCATATGACTTAAGCACAGTTGCATTTGTATTAAAATAAGAGAGAAAAAACAAGCATTAAAAGATGGCTTTATAATCCTACTGTACTTGGATGGTAAACTTTTAAAGAGCTGTACAAATACGCTTTATTTTGGGATATAGTTGATTGCAAGTTTCTATGGTCCTTGTTCCTTATTTTCATATATATATATATATATATATATATATATATATATACACACATACATACACACACATACATACATGTATATATATATAATTAATTAATGGATATTTAAAAGTTATATATAATTTTCTTCTGTTTAAAAGTTATATATAATTTTCATCACAATAAGATCTTGGTATTAAACATGGTATTTAAATTATTTTAAGTTAAATATTAAATAATAAGAATTAAATGTGGTACTTAAATGTAGTTAATGTGAAAATTAAATTTGTGACCTTAAAATTGAAACTTTGATCATAAGAAAATAATGCTTCAGTAGCCTCTTCCTTTTTTCCTTCCTTCCTTCCTTCCTTCCTTTCTTCCTTTCTTTCCCTACTTTTATCATCTGGCTTCTTGCTTATATATTTGTTTAATCAATGCTTTTTAAAAAATCAATTTATTAGGGTGACATTGGTTAATAAAATTATATGTTTCAAGTATACAATTAATTCTATGACACATCATCTGTATATTGCATTGTGTGTCCACCATCCAAAGTCAAATCTTCCATCACCATATATTTTACGCCCTTTACCCTTTCCTACACCTCTTCCCTCTGGTAAACCACCATACTGTTGTTTGTGTATATGAATTTTTGACTAGCTCTTTTTTTATTTTAACCTGCTCACTGATTATACTTCTTCTCTTCTCCCTTCTCTGGATAAATGGGGGGAAACTCTCCAGTAGCTAGATGCTTACCTGTGGATCCAGTGCCCCTTTTTGCTTGACGGTATTGCCAAATGACCAGGTGAAAACCCTGAATACCTTTGAAATACCCTTGTATGGGTCAGGTTGGAAAAGGACATGGCTCTCCTGCCATCACATTCCTGGGGTCTGCAAGGAGGAGGGGTAAAGGCTGACTGTTTAGCCCTTGCCCAGGGCTTTCCTAAGGTATTTCATAGAGTCTGTTCTGAGAATCAGAATTTCCAGTGACGGTAGAGACAAATACTTGGTGTGCTTTTGGGAGCAAAGTGATATATATATATATATATATATATATATATATATATATATATATATATATAGAGAGAGAGAGAGAGAGAGAGAGAGAGAGAGAGAGAGAGAGAGAGAGACAGAGTTGACTTTCAAAGTGGATCTCTTGGCTTTATTTTTTCAGAAATGGCCTTTGTCTTATTTTTTTTAAATATTCTGTGTTTTTTAGTCTCTAAACTTCAGAGGCCTCAAGACTTTTCCTGAAATGTTAACCATGTCTTGCTGTCTCTATATTTGAACATTGTTGTGTCTACTGTTTTAAAAATGGGTTATGTTACTTTTATCTCTTGCCTCCACTTAATTTTTAAGGAGGGCAGTGGAGGGGAGTTGGGGCAGAAAGTGTATCAACTGCCTCAATAAGGATGTCAGCCAAAACAGAGCTCTGCTCCACCCACATCCCAGAGGCTCCTCTATCTGTGCCTTACATTTTCATTGCTCTGTGCCATGTGCTTCCAGAGCAGCTTTTAAATTTGTAAACCACTCCAAAGGCCAAGGTTGCCCTGATAGCCAGGATTGCAGCGACAGACAAGGGCTTCCAGAACACAGCCGGTCTGTCTACACAGTTGGCTGTCCTTGGGTGCTCTGTTTGTGCTGGTAGGATGTTGTAGACAGACCTTATCAGCACATGTCTCTCTTGCTGGCCAAGTGTTTGTCCACTGATGCAACAAAGGGAGTTTTTATTCTTCTTTAGGGTCTATGCAGTATTTCTTCCTGCCGGTATACAGTTTCGAATGATCTCGTGTGCAAATTGATATGATTAATATTCTTCTCACCCCACTTTTTTACTTTATAAAGTAAGCTGGGAATTGGAGCTACTGAACTGGAAATGTATAATATTCTTGTGTTAAATAGGATGATGATATGATCTTCCACTCTCCTTTTTACCTTGCATTGTATAAAGAACACAGGAGATGGGTACTTTGTGATAGCGAATCTTAAGGACAGCTCTGTTACTTGGTTTTTACATGATCACAAAAGCTTTTAACTTAGTTTTAAAAGCTATTTAAGTCATGTAGCTTTTCTGGTGACTTGAATTTTTTCTCACATAGGAAGTTTTAGTGAAGTGATGCTTTTGGCAAGAGGCACATTAAACTCTGTTAGAGAGTTTAGGCTTGGATTAACTTTTCTCTTTTTCATAACCTTTAAGGAGAAATAATAGAAATAAAATGAGACTTTTAACAAAGGCATCCCATTGGTAGTGTCGGGATTTTTCATAATTACTGAAAAGATCTGAGAGATGACAGGGACTTACTACCATGGAATATCAACCAAAATATAACTTTTTATTTTTCTTTAAGTTCTTTATTGTTGAAAGTATTATATCTGTTTCCTTTGTAACTAAAATATAATTTTATTATTCACAGATGAATGTATATTTTGGATAAATGTCAGAATTAAGTCGGATTTTTTGAAAAGTATGGGTTTGAAAACTATTGCATTTTGCTCTCAGCAGGTGTTATTTATTTAAAATGAGTACTTGTTCCTATTCCAGACATTTAAGTTGGCCTAGCTCTTCTAAATTTATGTGTCTTAATTCTTGGCAACTTATTTCGTTCAAATTTGCACCAGCACAGTTTGAAGAAAATAGTGGCTTTCTGGGTTGGTTAGAAATCCTTTTCGTTTTCCCCATCTTTACCTCTTGCTCTGTCCTTCCCTCTTCATGAATTTGGCTTAAGCTTCAGAATGTTTGCAATTTTTCATTTACTTAGCCCCTCTGATCTAAAAGACAGAGCATGAAAAATAAAAGGCATGCTCCCGTTTACTGTAAGAAAACGAGAGGGAGTCAGGAAATGCAGGGAACCCTTTTAGCAGCCACCCGGTCATTCCCAGCCCCCCGTTTCCTGGTGTGGAATGTGCAGCCGGTGTCTGAGGAAACTGAAACCATATGGCTCATCTTCGCCCTCCGCGGTGGAGCAGCCAGGCGTGGATCTCCTTGTCCTCTCAGGAGTGGTCATCTTCACATTGCTCTTGGCAGGAGCTCCCTGCAGTGCTCAGTCCAGTCGTTAATCACAGCGGCATGGATATAGACAGCATCCTTTAGAGTCCCACCAGGTGCTCTGTGCACAGATACGGACACCGAAGGTGCGCTCTTGGGAGCAATGACTCACCCACATGCAATCATGATTCCAAACAGATCTTGGGTCTTAGGGACCCACAAAAATAAGTGAACTGAAATGAAAGCTCAATCACACCTGACAAAAACTCAGAACCTGCCACTAATGATTGGCAGTATCGAGCCAATTCTTACCTGGGAATATTACTATGAAAAATTATATATGAGTTGCTCAATGAGAAGAATTTTATAGGAGATTTCTGTGGGCTGGGCTTGGAAGTGCAAAATTGAATTGGAAGTGCAATATTTCATCTACTAAAACACAGTCCCATGGCCACAATTAATTGCAAGGGAGAAAAGGAAAAGGATTTAGTGAACTTCTAGCAAGCCTTTGGCAAAACTTGCATACTTGAAATAGAGAAATCTCTTCAAAAAGTCTGACTTTCTTTACTGCTTTTACTGTTTGAGTATATCTGGGCATAACTCATCCATAGTACTTGGATTATTTACAGGATTTAAATACGACATGGAAAATTTAAAATATTGATACAAGATACAGAACTTTTGAATAGACCAGAGTGATAGAGAAAGGTCATCTTCTTATACTTAATTTAATTAAAATGTAGTATTATATCAATAATAGTGGCTAATGGCTTTAAATGGTCTTTGGCCTCTAGTTTAGACATGGACGAAAAGAGTGGAAATTGTTGGATAAAGTGACTTTGACGTGTTATAAATGGTCTTGGGATAAGTAATCATTCACTTAATGTCTAAATAAATTAGATGTCGATCAAAATGTATAAGCAATCAGCTCAACCAATAAGTTTGATGAGTTCCTATAATGCTTCTAATATAATATTTTAGCTTATTTTCTTATTTCTACCTACATAGGTAATTAAAATCTACAGTGAAGATGAAACCAGCAGGGCTTTAGAGGTACCCAGTGACATAACTGCCCGAGATGTTTGCCAGCTGTTGATCCTGAAGTGTCATTACGTTGATGACCACTGCTGGACGCTTTTTGAGCATCTGACTCTCCTAGGTCTAGGTAAGGACACAGAATTATGGTCACATCATTGCTTTTCTGTTCCTTATAGTTTTGATCATATGGTAAAAATTTTCTTCAGATACAAAAAAATAAAAGAAAATAATAAACCATTCTTTATTCTTTTTACTTTTGGTATTGACAGTTGAAAGATGAAAATAGTAGAAGAAAATGGACATAAGGATAATAATATCACACATTCACCAACCTCATTTTTAAAATAATGATTTATGGAAATTTTAGAGCTAGAACATTGAGTCTAAATTGATGGAGGGATATATTCATAATAATTTTTAGTAGTGCCATTAACATTTTTAAAGAAGTTAATAAATAAGCTGTTACTTGGATTATTTTTTGAATTGATTGTAGGGCAGATATGGGAAGTATCCACAGTAGTGGTTCTTTTTATGAGAGCATATACCCTAAACTTTTCTTGAGGAAATAAGTAACTCCTTCACATTTTAAAATCATAAACAAAAAGAGTAACCTTAAATTCTTTTAATTAAAAATGCATTATTGTATTGTGATTCATAGAGAGCTTTTGCTTATTTTTCCAAATCTTTTAATGAGTTATACATTTTTTTCATTCTTCTGCTAGAGGCGAGACAGGATTGGCAACAATTTTGTCTCCCCCTTTTTTGTCTCCCCTTTCTTATTTTCGCATATATCAGTGTTAAAAACATGTTCCCATAATAAGCAGATGAGAAAGAAAGAAGTTATGGCAATGCTGTTCAATCCTTTGAATTCTGCATTAATTTCCTGCGGGCACTGCAACAAATTACTACAAGCTAGGTGGCTTAGAACAACTAAATATTTATTCTCGTGCAGTCCAGAGGCCTGGAGTCTGAAATCAGTATTGCTGATTCTTGAGCTGAAATGAAGGTATTGCTAGGAGGCACTTCCCCTGCCGGCTTCAGCAGAGAGTCTATTCCTTGCCTCTTCCAGCTTCGGGGGCAGCTACCATTCCCTGGCTTTATGTCTGTATCACTTAGGTCGGCAACTCTGTCCTCATCACGTTCCTGCCTCCTCTTCTTTCTTTCAGATCTCCCTTTGCCTCTCTGCCATAGAACAGCAGCACTTAGGTCTACCCAAATAATCCAGGAGAATGTCCTCAATACTGGTTCCTTAACACAATCATAGCTGCCAAGTCCTTCTGTTAATTTCATTTTTTTTTTTTTGCTATGCAAGGTAACATTCATTAAGTTCCAGGGATTAAAGTGTGGAGAATATATATATATAATTTTTTGAGGGAGGAGTTAGACATAAACTCCTTTGCATTATATGTCTAAAATTTTACTGATAAATCATCAAAGTGATTTTAAATAATCACTTTGTAGTGTCAGCTACATTATTTTCTTCCATTTGAGAGTTGTATACCTTAGTCATGGGTCATTCACTTTCTTGCAAAGCTAGCTACCAATATACAAAGAATTGCCTTTGTGTGATGCATAGCAGGTGTTTACCCAGGGCAATAGCCAAAGCAAGGTTCAGTTCAGAGGCGAGCCTTACATTTGTTTTATGAAATGGAGTAAAGATGATGCTGGCAGACAAGGCAGGTTCTGCTTTTTAAAGATGCTGGAAAGTGGTTCCTCTAAAACTCAGAAAGTGTTTGTGGACTCTGGTTGGAAGACTGTTGTCTCAGGATGTGCCAGAACCTCAGGGAGAAGACAGAGTGAAGCCCGTGGGAACGAAGCTGGTATCCGACTGTGTCCACAGTGATCCTGAAGCGCAGCCCAGCCCGCTCACCAGTCCCAGCTGATGCTGCATGAGCTGCAGGATGACGGCTGATCTGGACAGCTGAGCACCCCTGCCAAGAACACCTGAATTCTGAAGGCAAATGCTGCATTGGCCCATGCGATGTAGTCTCACCCTCCCTGGGCAGAAAAAGCGCCACCTACACTTTCTTCATTGCCACTTGTGACTAATTTAATTCTATTCATGATAATTCATCTCCTGGAAATAAGGTGTTAACTCTCAATAGGTACCTGCCATCTTCCAAACCATTTCACTTACTTATGCTTGTCAGAACATAGCTCTTAATTAGAATAATATGTAATTACAGTATTTTAGACTCTTAAATTTTTCCTTTGGTGAGACTTTAAAAACACTTTTTTGTTGTATAGTCAATAAAATGTATCCTTAACAAATAGCTTGAAGTAATAAAAGTCCTGTAAATCAGCAGTTTTCATTGAGACCAATGCGAGTTATATTAAGGAATAATGCACAAGTCTTTAAATGTAGGGGTTTAAAATGGAACACTGAGAAGTAACTTGAGCTACATACTAAATTAGACTTTTAGACATCAAATTGAAATAAATTTCTCCATTGCTATATTTCCTGGAAACTACTGAAATAAAATCAAAGGTGTGAGAATATTGTCTCATGGCTTCATCAAGCATGCATTAGACCAAAGTCATGAGAAATAAATTTAATTCTATAGCTTCCTTGTATTCTTTTTGGTTTTTTTTTTTACACAGATTATACTGATAGACACTAATGCTACCCAAATACAAATATGTAATTGATTTACCAGCTTTCATTTCTTCATCTAACAATATAACAGCATAACCACTTTTGGCCTTCCTCAGCATAAAATGTAAAACCAAGATGTTTATTTACACACATTTAATTTGCATATGTATATCTATAGATTATAAATACTCTTGCAGTATCCAATCAATCTAATAGTGATATTAAGTAACTTTTTTTCTTTGCATATTAAGATGAATGAAAAGAACTGGAACAGCTTTTCCCCCTTAAATGTGACATGAAGTACAGATGCTTTTTGTCAATAGAATGAAGCACTAACACCATCACCTTTAATCTGCTGTGAGTGCTATTGATATAAAGAACTAAAGGACAAACGATGTGCCAAAATTTTGATGACCAGCTTGTCAGTTCTGTGTATTGCTGAGGAGACATCCTTGATCCCTTTGTGATTAACATAGCGAATTTTCAATAAATAGAATTCCAAAAGAGAGGGGTGGTAACTGTTATTTAAAAAAATATTTTCAATACAAAAATAATTCAGCTCATTGTAAGTAGCTGAGAGACAATGTCAAGAAAGAAGCAATATGATCCATAATTTTATAACCTTGAGATGATGTTGACTTGTTTTAACATTATCTCTAATTATACTGTGCATTCACTTTAGTACGTTACTTCTTTTTGTGTATTTTAACTTTTTCCCCACCTTATAGATTCTAAAAAAAATAGGAACTCTCTCTGACTTCGCTTCCCCTGTTGCCTTCCTCAGAGAATTTAGCAAATATCTATTGACTACTTTGTACCAAGTACATTTTGTGTGTGGATCCTGGGGACATCATACGAAAAAAAAAAAAATGGACAAAAAGCACTGCCCTTGTGTGTGTGCATTTGAGCAGAGAGAGAAAGATGACTAAAATGTGTAGTCTCTTAGGTGATGCTGAGTGTGGGGAGAAGAGGAAGGCAGAGGGGAGAGGGACAAAGGAGGAAGGGAGATGCACTTTAAACAGAGGCACCAGGAAGAGCCTCTCTGACAATGGAGACCTGAAGCAGGCAGCACCTGGCCTTACGGTTAAATGGGAGAAGATATTTCTAGACAGAGGGAACAGCAAGTGGAAAGGCCTGGACGAGGCCATGTGCTCGTGTGCAGGACGCGGCTAAGTGGTGGGAGTGTCTGGAGTGGAGTCAGTGAGACGGGAAGTAACAGGAGGAGGTGTTCATGGAGCTGGCATGGCGCACGGCAATTCATTGAGGCCTCCTAGGGCACGGAGGGGACTTGGCTTGCACTGGGGGAGAGGAAAAGAATTGGGTCTGAGTTAGAGGACAATATGATCTGATTTGGTTTTTACAGTATATTACTCAGGAGGCCAGAAGACAAGTTTTGACCTTTTGGAGACTGAACAACTTAGCTTTGCATTTACATCACACTCCCTGTGGCTTCCTGGACTGGTCTTTGCCCATCTCTCATTTCTGCTAGTTGTGCAGGCTCTACTGTGCCATTTTCTCATGGCAAGCAGCATACTTACGGGCTTTAGTTAGTGTTTGCAAGGTCCTGGAGCCTTATGGGCAAGAGCATTTTGACTTATGGGATGAAGTGTGTTGAGGATTTTCTGCACTTAACTTCACTTTAATGTCAGAGATACCTGGTAAGCTTGGAAACATTTCAGAAACATTCTGTATTGTTAGTAAATGTTGCTTCTGATTCCTTAGAGTACATTTAAAATTCCTAAAGTTAGAAAGACATTCAAAATATAGTATATTTATGGATTCTAAAGTCTGTTTTCAGAGTGTTTTCTGTGGCAAAGGAAACTTCAGTCTTCTTAGTATTTTTAATATGAATGTATATGTGTGATGGCTACCATTAATGGGATCTTCTACATGCAAGGCAATGAGTGAGAGGGTTTACATTAATCTTATAGATGCTCCTAATACTTCACCCATAGCAACCTGCAAGATATGTTTTTTACTATTCATTGTACCCATTTTACTAATAATGACTGAGTGATGAAATATCTTGCCTAGAGACAAATATGATGCAAATCTAAGTTCTGTGAGATTCTAAAGTGTATTCGTTTTCCACAGAAGCATGTTGACTTCTCCTCTCCCCAAAAGGCCAGGCTACTATTCCTGGGACTCCCCGGTTAGTTTATCTCTGTCACACTCTCCATCTGTGTCTCTCATGAGTGCTATAAATATAAGTAGAAAACTTTGAAATTTTGAACCCTCCAGAACATTTTCAGATAAATCTTCCTTACAGAGGTAGTATTGGAACCATTGGGATCAAACCTGAAGCACCAATCAGAAAGGATATAAACACCCCTATGTTCACAGAGGCACGATTTATAATAGCTAACATCTGGAAACAGCCCGGTGCCCAGCATTTATACCATGGAATACTATGGTATTCCATGGTGCATTTATACCATGGAATACTATGCAGCGGTAAAAAAGAATCTGTTACCCTTCAAGACAGCATGGAGGGACCTGAAGAGTATCATGCTAAGTGAAATAAGCCAATCAGAGAAAGTGTCACACTCATATGTGGAATCTAAGTCACAAGATAAGCTGATGAATAGAGTGAATCCAGAGATATGGAACCATGGAACAGAGTGCAGGATCTTGGAGGGGGGGGGAGGGTAGGTGGGTGGAAGGTGATCAACCTTTGCATGCATATATGTATAACCCATGGTCACAGACAATAGAATGCTGAAGGCCTGGGGCGGGGTGAGCTGGAGGAAGTCAATGGGGGGAAAGAGGGGACATATGAAATACTTTCAGCAATAAAGATTTATTTTTTTTAAAAAAGAAAAACTATTGGGTTCAAAGTGATCCAACTTGGTGATCCAAATTGATATCAACTATTTATTTTGTCTGAGTCAGAAGAGCACCTTGGAAATGACTTGTCCTTGAATTTATACACAACGTGAATGGTGATATGCTATTTGGAACTTTGAATACAATATCAATAGTTCATAGCTTCTGCCCATAATTATTAATAAATACTGCTGAGAATTTTAATAGGTGGGCTAACTCATTGATGGCAGCTAAACATCCTGATTTTGTTATGAATTGCTGCTGTGCCTGATTTTGGTTCGTGCTGTGATGAGTTTATAGTTGTCTACACATTTTTAGAGGCATTGAATTTAAAATATCAGCATATCAACAAATATTTCCCCTTCTCACATGTAATAAACCAAGTTTTGTAACTGGTGTGTTTTCCTTTACAGCCACTGGATGTCACTGTAGTCCCCCAGATGGAGTCCCCAGCTTTTACAATCATTTTTGTTAAGAGAATGGTGGGGAGGACAACTCCAGTTTTCAGTCCTCAGGAATTTAATGGGGTCCATGTTTGTCTTGCTCCCGTTCTGATTCCTAATTGAAGCCGTGGTATGAAGCAGTGGCAATTAACACAATACCTCAAGCGCATACCTCTAGACTCCTCGGGAAAAGGAATTAATTGTATTTTAGTGTCCTTGCTAGGGACAGCTGAGATTCCCATTATGAATTTCATTGTGGAGTGGCTTTAATAAGCAAAATGAATGACTGGAGGCTTTTAATGATACCATTTTTATGTGTGCAGCTAGACCCACGTGGTCTCTTTAAGACAAAAGCGCTGCACAGTGGCAGCGAGGGAACTCTGCACAGCCACCTGCTTTGAAGCTGTCCTTCACTTCCTTTTTTCTTACAAAAGCAGCTCAAGTGTTTTGTTCCATTGTATGGAGCTGCCGTGCAGTTGTTCTTTCTGTGCTGTGTGGAATCTACCCGCCATCAGTCTGTGACCACCCTCATCACCAGCACAAGTACCTGTGAGGCCTTCAGGACACGTGGCCCATGCTTCCCTCTCTGCTGAGACTTCTGGAGCCCTGTCTCGAGCTCTGGGAGACACGGTGTCCTGATAGCACACTAAGGTTAGAGATGGAAAGCATGGCACTAGCAAGCGTGCCCATCGCTAAATCTGCCTCCTGGTCCAGCTGGTTTTTCTTCCACTCTCACAGCCTGAGTTCAGATCTCATTGTCTGCCTCCTGTTGTCCCGTTTCACAGACCTCACTCTTGCCTCTGCCTATTCCACTTACCCATCTGCATGCAGGCCCAGTTCTCCTTGCACTAGGGCCAAGGTCCTTTGCAGGGCACCTGTGCCCTGACTGCTCCTCCTGTTCCCAGCCTCCGGTCTCACCCTCCGCTTCTCCCGTTTATTTATTAGAGAACTGCCTATCGTTGCCTGCATATGCTGTGGTTTCTGCTCCTTGATTTGCTTGCTCAAGCTGTTGAGATTCTCAGGAAGTCTTTGTCGCCCATCTTTACCTGGCTAATTGCTGTTCATCTTCCAGGGCTTACTTGGAATTTTATATAAAATATCAGTAAAGTATAACCCTTGGCCTTTTCCTAAAAACACATAAGAAGACAAGGTAAGAAGAAACCCCTCAGCTGTCCAGTCTTACTGACAGCTAACCCAGTGCTACCATCTAGGGAGAGGAGGAGAGGAAAGCAGCGGGAGGCATGCCACGCTCAGCTTTCTGGAGTGGAGTGGCCCTTTCCATACGACAGTGGGTAGGAAGGCACGTCTGCTTCCTCCATGTGCCCAGACTCTGGGCACAGACATTTGCTGCTCAAAAGCTGTTCCTTGAGGCAACCAGGATACTTGTTGGCACTGACCCTTCTCATATATCCCTTAGGGAATTGCAAATCCCCCATATAACAGAGTAGTGCGGAAAGCACTAGGCGCGGTGATGATGAATGGCCTCCTGGGAATGGTGCTTCCACAGGTACACGCTATCGATGAGCATGGGAAACAAGACATTGGGGCAAGAAATACATAGCATTCAGCTGCTCAAGCATGATTGTCTATTTATTTATTTTAAATGATTCTTTATTGTTGAAAGTATTACATATGCCCCCTTTCCCCCCATTGACTCCCACCAGCCTGCCTCTGTCCCCCTCTCCCACCCCAGGCCTTCACCACCCTATTGTCTGTGACCATGGGTTATGCATATATCCATAGAAGGTCTTTGGTTGATTACCACCCCCACACCCTCCCCTGCCTTCCCTCCGAGATTCCGCAATTACAAAAATAAAATCTAATGCTATAATAATAGGGGAATGTTATAAACTTTGTATACCCATAGGATGTAAATCATGCAGCTTCTGCTTAACTTTTTGGAGTTCTTCTTTTGATGACTGATATGGGCTCATGTAAAATTATAGTGATGATGATTGAACAAAGAGACATATTTTTACCAAATGTAGGAATTGTATGTATAT
>PVJC01015919.1:0-34394 GCA_004026665.1 Murina feae
TCCCAGGCCCTTTGCAGGGCATCGGGGAGCGGGTAAGAGGTGGCAGGGGGTCAGCGGCCTGCTTGGCAGCTGTCCAGGCCCTTTGCGGGGCATTGGGGAGCGGGAAAGAGGCAGCAGGGGGTCAGTGGCCTGCTTGGTGGGCTTCCCAGGCCCCTTGCAGGGCACCGGGGAGCGGGAAAGCAAGGTGGTGGGACAGGGAGCGGGAAAGAGGCGGCGGGGGGGGAGGGGTCTCGGCCTGCTTGGTGGCTGCCCAGGCCCTTTGCAGGGCACCAGGAAGTGGGAAAGGAAGGCAGCAGGGGACGGGTGAGTGGGAAAGAGTTGGCGGCCTGCTTGGCAGCTTCCCAGGTCCCTTCCGGGTATCAGGGAGCAGAAAAAGGCTGGCCTGACCATGAGGCGGGGTTTTTCCTGCTTTCTAGTGGCTGGAGGAAGATGGACAGTAGGCAAGCTTGGGAGGCAGGCAGCACCCAGCCCTGGCCACAGCTAAAAAAAGAGAACAACATGCAGGGGAAGGTAAGAGTCTGAGAGATCAACATAGAGGGGGTGCCTGCTCCAAGCCTTGATGGTGTGCCAAGGGGCAGGCCCCCAGCAGGTATACACACACAGGAGTACTGCTCTGAGCCTCAGATGCAGCTGGGGGCAGGTCCCCAGTGGTGACACACACACATACACACACACACACACACAAAAGGTGCCTGGCAGACTGGGGCCATCATAGGACATCCACTGAGGGGTCCCAGACTGTGAGAGGGCACAGGCTGGGCTGAGGGACTCCCTCCACCCCGAGTGCACAAATTTTTGTGCACCGGGCCCCTAGTCTTATATAATAAAAGGCTAATATGCAAATCGACTGAATGGTGGAAGGACTAGTCACTATGATGTGCATTGACCACCAGGGAACAGTCACTCAACACAGGAGCTGCCCCCTGGTGATCATTGCATTCCCACAGGGGAAGCGCCACTCAGCCAGAAGCTGGGTTCATGGCTGGCGAGCTCAGCAGTGGTGGCAAGAACCCCTCTTGCCTCCAAGGCAGTGTTAAGAACCCCTCAGGGATGTCCAACTGCCAGGGAATGGGTCTAAGTCAGCAGGCAGACATCCCCCGAGGGGTCCCGGACTACAAAAGGGCACAGGCCTGGCTGAGGGACACCCTCCCCCCCCCTCACAGTACACAAATATCATGCACTGAGCCTCTAGTACATAGATAAAACACCTTAAAAATTTTATTGATAGTTTGGCAATTAATTAAAATTCATTCATATAGGGACAAAATCTTAGTTCTTTTTATAGTTCCTTCCATACTTACATTTTGTGATAAATAAGACAGCACATTTGGGGTAAATGTGCCTGTGTTCAAGCATTCTTCTCTTCTATCAGAAATAGTATTAGGAAGTTAAACATTTTTAGTGGAAAAGGTTATCATTGATTGGTTATCTTTAAAAATATGTATTTACTTGAAAAAGGGTAAATATGAAATGAATAGTAAAAACTTAATTACATAATATGAAAAATAACAATTATTTAAGTATAAAAAATGGCATTGTATTATTTAAGCTGAATAAAAATAAACATATAAATAGAGATCCAGCTGGATTCTCATGGTACAGGTGGTAATCTCCTAAATAGATAAAAATCTTGAAATTTCCAGTTCCCCAGAGGAAGCTACATGCTACACCAGAATATGTGACCAATAAAAAAGGACAAAGAAATAAACGTATTATCATTGATAACCAGAACGTGTTGAGCCCCACTATGTGCAGGGTTTTGAAGTCATATATGAATATCCTCTTTTTTTATTATTATTATTACATAAAGCTTTACAAAGATTAGTACATATATCTATTTTTCCTCTTGCCCTTCCTCTTAAAGTGAATGAATTCAAATCTTCTGACTTATTAGGTACAGTTTCAAAATGCACAAACATTTTATCTATGAAAATTATGAAAGCATTTAAAGGCCCATATTAAAACATAAAAAAAATTTAAAAAAGGAAAGAAGAAAAAGATAGTTTGTTTTTACTTGACTCATTCTGTTGTTTTGTATTAATAGAGGTTTTAGATCAATACCAAATATTCCTCTCTGTTCCAGTGATTGAATGTGAATACATTAGGTGCATACAAAAATAGTGATAATCTAAGTTGATACAATAGTTCATTTTGCATTAGTGTCCTAGATGGGACAATGTTAAGAAGCAATTTAAATGAAATTCATTTAAATGTCAGCTCTCATGCTTGCGACTTTTCTATAATTGGTTATTTAATTAAAATAATTCTCATAGTCATTAATTTAGACTAAAACTTGCTGTGCACTGACATGTTTTAATTACATGGTATTAACAAAATTGATATGCTTTAAAAAAGCATGGTTAAATTTTAAACAAGAATAAATTAGAAATCTCATAGATCATCCTACTTAGTGTATTTATGAGAAAGTCGGTCAGTTTAAATGTTTATTGCAAACAAAGTCACACCATTATTGTGCACACATGGCAGTTTATACTCTGTATCCTTTAGAAATATTTTATGCACATACAGGATTCCCACTCTTAAATGCCTTTAACAATGTATGAGATAAACTATTAACAGAAAACCACAAAATGACCTACAGACAGATAAAGAGTTAATGCTTATTTGATACAGAAGCTTATGAAGACTTGAGATACATAATTTCATACATAAGAAGATAACTTCAAATTTGCATTAAAAGGTTAATAAGTAAACGGTTTTGTTATAACCATTTTTGTATTTCTCCTTGCAGAGACAAAAGGAAATGGGTATATTGATTCAGCTTTATTTTTAAGAAAACAGTTTTATATTGCATCTGTGAGGTTACATTTGTGACCAGTCACTTTCTCATTTCAATCTTTGTCAAAGGACTAGATAAATATTTTACCCTTTTCAAGTCGCAATTACAATCTTTGTCAGAAGTATGAGAAATCATAATTTTAGTGTTTTCTGTGAATTAGAGGACTTTGGTATTGCTTTGACCTTTTTAATATTCTGTAATTTAACTGGATGGACAGTCTACTTTTACCCAGGACTGCCAGTTCTTATTTAAGAAACTTACTGACACAAAGCACCATTTTCAGCGGCTGCTTCTTCTTTGTTCCATAGTAGGAGCTTTAAGATTGGTTAAAACATGACTTTCGTCAATGGTATTGTTCCATTTTCTTTTGGTCATTAGAGATTTAAAAATATTGTGTGGTCTGCTAACTTCCATTAATTCATTGTGTTTTGGATGCATGACAGTTTCAGAATCATGTTTCCAACATGATTTCCTCAGCCTTACTAGACTTTAAGGACTATGAACAGAAAAAGTCACACTATGATACCCAGTGTGCAACGTAAAAGAAGGGGGAAGGCATTTGCTTATACCTTATTTCAGCCTGTGTTTCTATAGTTGTTTTTTTAAATTATTTTTTGGAGTAACATTTGTCAACAACATATAATTTCACTGTACAATTCTATAATATATCATATTGCATTCTGCTAAAACCAAAATCTAGTCTCTCTCCATCATCATATGTTTGACCCCTTTTCCCATTTTAATCCTCTCCTTTCCCCTCTAATAACCACTGTACTGTTGTCTGTGTCTATGAGTTTGTTGGTTTCTGTTTTATAACCCACATAGAAGTGAAATCATATGCTTCTTATTGTTTTTTATATGATTTATTTTGCTTAGCATACTTTCAAGTTTCATCCATATTGTCATAAATGGCAATATTTCATCTTTTCTTATGACTGAGTAGTATTCAGTTGTATATATGTACTACCTTTTTAATCTAATCATCCGTTGAAGGACACTTTGATTGTCTCCAAGTCTTGGCCACCATGAATAATGTTGCAATAGATAAAGGGGAACATATATCTTTATGAATAAATGTTTTCATTTTTTTAGACTAGATACCCAGAGGAAGGGTTGCTAGATCATATGTAGCTCTATTGTTAAATTTGTTAATGAATCTCCATACTGTTTTCCATAATGGCTTTATAAATTTACATTCCTTCCAGCAGTATGTGAGGTTTCTTTTATCTCCACATCTCCTCCAACACTTGTTATTTCTTGTCTTATTAAATATATATTTTTAAATACTGACCCCAACCAAGCTACCTCTGTCATTTTGGTTCATCTTTATTGGTTGGACATGGTACTGGTGGTCTTGCAGACATGGGAGGAGAAGAAAACAGTTTCACCACTTTTGTTTTTTATGACTTAACTAAAGGCCCGGTGCATGACATTCATGCACTGGGAGGGGAAGGGTCCCACAGCCTGGCCTGCACCCTCTCACAGTCCAGGACCCCTTGGGGATATCCACCTGCCACGGAGGTGGGAGATGCTCCCACCACCACCGCTGTGCTCACCAGTGGTGAGCTGGCTTCTGGCTGAGCGGCACTCTCCCTCTGGGAGCACACTGACCACCCAGGGATAGCTCCTACATTGAGTGTCTGCCCCCTGATGGTCAGTGTGTATAGTAGCTATTTATCGTTCTTATATAATAAAACCCTATAATAATATCATATAATAATATCATTATTATAGGGTTTTATTATATAAGATTTTTATTTAGATTCATCTAAGGAGGTAGAAATTAGTTTACAGAATTCATTCTGATTCCTCTCTTCATTCTTACTTTCTCATTTTTTCTTATTTAAAAATTATTTTTAAAAAACTTCTCATTCCCATTTCTCACTCCATATTATAAATGGTTTGGAAAAATGAGAAAAGGATTATTTTGGTTTTCATTACAGACAGTTTAGAATTTGAAAAGTAAGAGTAGGTTTACTTTTCCCATATTTCTCTTTTTTTTTATCATGAATTGAATTGATTCAGTTTTTAATATGATGAAAAACACCAATGATGATGGGAAGCTATTAATTCATTGATGTATATTTGACAAGTGCCTGACTTTGAGTAGTTGGTCAATAAATATTGGTTGAATGAAAGCATTGATTACTGGATATAATGAAAATGAACACAAAGTCCCAATTAGGTCTTTTAACATAGATGGTAGAATATAATTATTTTGAAAGTTAGAAATTAGCAAATGTAGGGAGAAGCCCACAGGAACTTAATCTCTGTATGTTTATTCTCCTGGTTCACAGTGGAGATGCCATGACTCAGGTGGTCTAACTCACTGCTCAAACCTCTTCCTTGCACACCTTTTCTTGTTTCCTCAGGCTGCAGTAAAATGTACACCAACAAAAACAAACCCAAATTCATCTATTTTGTAATTCAAGGTTTTAGCATAACTGGATCTCTTAAAGCTTAGAATATGGATCATTTTAGAAATTTCTTACCCTAAAATTTGCAATATGTTCATTTGAGTAAGGATCAAAAATGAGATACATTTTTATCTTGCCAAACTCTCTTGAGGGCTAGAACTCATGAGAAGCAACAAAATGGCAGATCTGAATCCTCACTGTGACACCTCTGAGTTTCATGGCCTTTAGCAAATTGTTTCTTTGGAAGCTTCTTCATCTAAAAAATTATCTGCCTTTTAAAACCTACCTTTTGGATCAGTAATTGGCTACTATTATTATCCTGATATCTTCCATATTCATTAATATCCTTTTTGCAGTCCTAGTGCTTTCCCTATCTGCCTTCTTTTTGATTTCCTAAAGAAGTAAAAGAAGTGAGTAAAGCTGGCTGCCCAGTGGACCTGGGCAGTATTCCAAGACAAGTCCAGATATTACTGATGGTACGGTCATGGTTGATCTGAGACTTACCCACAAGAACCATGATTAAAGACATCATCTGGAAACCAACCCCATGCATAAGAGACATATATTTTTCAAAGTAGAACATTTCCTTTAAATTGTGAATTCATGGTTTTGGCTGGTCTGTGGTGATGAACAGGCATGAGAATGACACAGATCATGCCATCACTGTAGAATCTGAATCCCAGGATCATGTCAGGTGGCACTAAAATCTGAAGAGGATATAATAAAGAGTACATTAACACAACAGAGTTATGCATGAATACTTTAGAAGAAAAAAAGTGAAATTAAAAATAATGTATCTTTATTGTTGAAAGTATTACAGATGTCCTCCTACTTTTCCCCCATTGACCCCCTCCACCCTGCTCCCACTCACTTCTCAGGCCTTCAGTGCACTATTGTTTGTGTCCATGGGTTATGCATATAAGTTCTTTGGTTAATCTCTTCCATCCCCTTCCTCTTCCCTCTGAGATTAATCAGTCTGTTGAATACTTCCATGTCTCTGGACCTAATTTGTTCATAAGTTTATTTTGTTCATTAGATTCCACATGTAAGTGAGATCATGTGAAACTTCTTTTTTCAAGTTCAGGAATTCATACAGAAAAGACACACACAATTTAGCCAGATATTTAGAGGTATTGTTGAAAGGATACCAAGATATATACCCATCTTTATCTAGTATTTTTTTCTTTTGAAAATGTACACTAAATTTAAAGTAAAAGCAATGTTTGATCCGGTTCCATGTCACTTTATACAATAGGTGTGCCCTTATTGATAAATTAACTCTTTAGTACATTTAATCTTACTGTAACAAAGTCATAATCATCTGCACACATGACACAATGTAAATAATATCTCCCAATTTATGTTTTATAATAAAATATTTTTATATGCTTGATTTCCATAAAGTTCACCAGATGATTAAAATTAGTGCTAGTTTACATTGAATAGAGCTGAATTGTAATATGGATCAGCAACAGATTGCCATCTTACCCATATATTTGAAGGCCTACAATTTTTATCCTTTTATTCAGTGTTCTTTTACCTATTTTTCTCATTCCATCTTATAAATGGTAGGCCACATAGATGAAGAGAGATAGATTAGGATGAGATAATATAATTAACTCTAGTAGCTTTTCCTAACGGGTTCTTGATATTCTCACCATATTGAAGGAAGTCAAAGTCAGGACCATTGTATCAACAAGATTTACGTATGCCTGTTAAATAGTTTCAGCTCAATATCCCACATAACTGACTTTTAAAAATAATCATGGACAACCATAAAACATAGATAGCTTCTGGAAATGGACCTATATAATAAGCAATCTAATGAAAAAAAATGACCAAAGGATAAAAACAGATAATTCACAGTAAATATTTATGTTATAATAAGTATAGGGAAAATGCTCAATCTTACTAGTAATCCGGGAAATTAAAATCAAAATACTGTACTTTTTTATACACTACTAAAATCTATGTATTGATGTGCAGATAACTCTTTTAGGTTGTTTCATCTACTGGTATGTTCATAAGTAGAATTAATCTCCAGCTTTTCTCGTTTATTTTCACGTGCTGTGCTAGCCCAATTTGCGTTAACACAGCTACATTTGTCTCATAAAATGAGCTCCACTACTATCAGGTCGCATGCTGTGCTCAACATATGATCTAATCATGTGAACCCTTTTATAAAAACTGCCATCTTTTTCATTCCTCTGCGCCTTTGTTCATGATCTTCCCTCTGCCTGGCAGGCCCTCCACTATCTTCCTTCTTTTGGAAATTACAAATTATCTTTGGAGACAGGTTAATTGTCCCCCTCTTGTATGAAGTCTCCTCAACCACTCTCAAGAACTTTCCTTTCTCCTCTGATTCCAACCCATTCCATGAACAATGTTACCACCCCAAAGCATGTACCAAATTGCAATGTAATTGTTTTTCTGCCTGTTTGTCTCCCTGATCTGATGGGAGGCTGTTTCTCATTCAGCTTGGCATATCTAGCTCTGGTACAGTGTCTGGTTCATCATAGCTTCTCAGTCTCAATAGAGATTATTTTAATAATGCAAAGATCCCCAGGCCCATCTGAGAGTTTATAAGTTCAAAGTAAATGCTTACCACTTCCTTGCTCACCCCTTTGAGTGATTATTTGATTTTCCAGATTGATAAGGTCAGCAGTTACTGTGTTATAACAAAGAGTGAGGTGAGATTAATGTCAACTCTCCTTAGCCTTCTGCTTTCTCAAGACCCAGAGAGGTTTTGCTGTCCCTGCTGAGACATGGTAAAATGTCCATCCATCAGTTATTCCTTGTCACAGTCAATCTTGTTGTTCTGTCCGTTTATCCTTCTGGTTGCCCTTTCCCATAGTCAAGAACATTTCATGACTCTTGGTTCCCAGACCCAGTCTCACTGTGCATCTCCCAAAGCAAATGCCACTTGGATCCAACGAAGAACAAATGGATAAATAAATTTAAGTTAGCATTATGAAAACTGTCATCAATGATACAAGATCTGAGCAACCTTTTAGTCCTTCCTACTGAAACTTTGTTTCTTATACTTTCATTGTCTTTACTGATTGTCTTGCTGAGTTTCTGTAGGATTTGTCTCATTCTTGGCTTTAGTCTTTTCATCCTGAAACTGGAAAGCAGGAGACCTGGCCTGAACCTGAAGTTTAACTGTACCTGAGATGTTCACAGTGCCTTTGTTACTTGTGTGTTTATTAAGAAGAATGAAGAGTGGTCTTGTTATTCATATAAGGAGAGTTATAAGGAAAACATGAGGTCTAATGAATATTTTGGTTCATATAAAACCTACATCTTAATCTGAAATTTCCATGGAGAGGAGGGCCCTTGATGAACAAGATGTACCCTGTGGGTCTCTGAGACAGGAGGGCAATATAAATGCTGTTTTGTGCCTATGTCACCACATGGTTTGGCTTGCTGTGGGCAGCCAGGGATGCTGGGAGCGGAGCACCTCTTACATTTGCAGCATAGAACCAGCATCCTTGGCACAAACACCAGCTCCAGATGCCAAACAAGTACCTATAGGTTCCTTTATATGTTTTTCTTAAAATCCTATATAATAAAAGAGTGATATGCAAAATGATCCTAATGGTGGAATGACCAGAATGACTGGTCACTAAGACACACACTGACCACGGGGGGCAGATGCTCAATGTAGGAGCTGCTCCCTGGTGGTCAGTGTGGTCCCATAGGGGGAGCATCGCTCAGCCAAAAGCCAGAAGCCAGGATGAGGGACGTCCCCAATCCCCCACCCCAGTGCATGAATTTATGTGCACCGGGCCTCTAGTAATTTAATAAAAAATGATGCCTATTCATTGTGAAAATAATGGAAAATACAGAAAGAAATGTAATAAAGAAACTAACAGCCCCCCATAGTTCCACGACACAAATATAGCTATATACCTACATAATTAGCTTGATTTTTATTTATGATTTTTTGTTTGCCATTCCACTTAACATCATAGGACTTTTTCAAGGTTTACTATAGGCCTTGTCATCTCTAAAAACTTACCCTGTGTGCCTATCACCTCCACCCCAGGTAGAGTAACTACAACTACCTTTGTCCTACAATTGTTCAAAGTACAGTCTTCTATCAAAAACTACATAATAATTTAGTCAGCTTATTTAATTATGTACATGTCTTCCTCTTAAAGATTGGAAGCATTTTCAATATAAGTACCAAGCCCAGGGTCTGGTACATTTTAGACTTTTATTCAGTAAGCAGAATAACTATATGAATAATTAATCATAATTATTTTAGTCACTGGATAAATATCTCTTTGTAGACACAATATTAATAGGTTGATAATATTCTGTCATATGGATCTAACAAAGAACTCATTATTCTCCATTCATTGGAATACTGATGTTATATCAAATTATTATTATAAATAACAGTGACAGGAGATATTTTTATGTCTAAATTGATATCTTTCTACATTTCTCTGATTGTATAGAAGAGGAATTACTGAATTAAGAGGCAAAAATATTACCCATAACACAATTGTTTACCAAAAACTTGGCATCATTTTGCATTCCTAGCAGTGTGTGATGAGTTTCAGTTTCTCCTTTCTCCTCACCTCTGCCAATATTGTTTTGAATATATAATGTATACATTATCATTTTAAACGTATAATTCAAGAGGTTTTCTTATTTAAAGATATTTTATTGATTTTTAGAGAGAGAGGAAAAGATAGAGATAAAGATAAACTTAGATGTGAGAGTGGAATATTGATTGATTGCTTCCTGCACATCCCTTACCAGGGTCTAGGGATCAAACACTCAATCTGGGCCTTGACCAGAATTGAACCAACAATCTTTATTTGCATGGGACAATGCTCAACCAACTGAGCCACACCGATCAGGGAAAGATGTTTTTCTTTATACATGTACATGTTATTGTGATTCATAAATGATGTTTGTAATTATGTAGACACTAGAGGCCTAGTGCATGAAAGTCATGCACTGGGGGGCTGTGTCCCTCAGCCCAACCTGCACTTTCTCCCATCTGAGAACCCTCAGGGGATGTATGACTGCCGGGTTAGGTCCAATCCCTGTGGCCTAAACCAGCAGTCAGATATTCCTTTCACGATCTGAAACTGCTGGCTCGCCTGCCTGCCTGCCTGCCTGATTGCCTCTAACTACTCTGCATGTTGGCCTGATCACCCCCTAGCCTCTCTCCTGCCAGCCCGATTACCTCTAACTGCCCTCCCCTGCAGGCCCAATCATCCACAACTGCCTTCCCCTGCTGGCCTGGTCCCCCCAATTGCCTTCCCTCCCCTGCTGCCTTGGTTTCCCCCAACTGCCCTCCCCTGCCAACCTGGTCACCCCCAACTGTCCTTCCTTGCTGGCCTGTTGGCCCACAATTACCCTCTCCTACTGGCCATCTTGTAGTGGTGATTTTTGACCACATGGGGGAAGCCATCTTGTACTAGGGCATGATAGTCAATTTGCATATTACCTCTTTATTATATAGAATATACACTGAGTGGCTAGATTATTATGACCACTTGACTTTGTAGGTAAATTAGCTATAATTTTGCACTGAAGTTGCTAGAGGGCCAGACCATTATAAATAGTGAAGCAGGTTGTTTACCACGATAGTAGAAGTGATTTTTTTCTAAAGATATGGGTTAAACAACATGATTTAACAGCTTTTGAATGTGGGATATATATTATTATGAGCGGCCAGATTATTATGACCACCCCATCAGTACTTCATTGGGCTATCTTTTGCCTTCAATACTACGGCGATTCTTCTTGGCATTGACTCCACAAGATGTTGAAAGGTGATGCAAGGAATCTGAAATCGTGCCTGATGAATAGCACTGTCCAGTTCTGTGAGATTTGATGGTTGTGGAACCAGCTGCCTGATGGCTCTTTCAACTTTGTCCCACAAATGCTCAATTGGATTGAGATTTGATGATTGTGGGGGCGATCCTAAGCAAGGTAAAGTCTCCCTCATGTTCTTGAAATCACATCTGCACAATACTAGCACTGTGACATGGTGCATTGTCTTGTTGGAAGAAGCCATCTCCATTGGGATACGCCATCAACATGATAGGATAAACTTGATCAGCAGCAATACTTAGGTATGTTGTGCTGTTCAGATGTTGTTCCACATGAATTAAAGGGCCCACATCATGCCAGGAAAACATGCCCCAAACCATAACACTGCCCCACCAGCTTGAAGGGTTGTACTCATGTGTGTGGGGGTGTATTCTTTCATGCTGTTTCCACCAAATTCTCACTCTGCCCTCTGCATGGTGCAACAGAAAACATGATTCATCGGACCACATGACTTTTTTTCCAATGCTTGACTGTCCAATCCTTGTATTCCTGTGCAAATTGGAGACATTTTTATCTTGGTAACTGCAGATAGCAAAGGTATTTGAACAGGCCTTCGGCTTCCATATCCCACATGATACAATGTACAGCTAATTTGCCTACAAACATCAGGTGGTCATAATAATCTGGCCACTCGTAATAATATATATCCCACATTCAAAGGCTGTTAAATCGCATTGTTTACCTATATCTTCAGAAAAAAAATCATTTCTACTGTCGTGGTAAAGAACCTGCTTTCCTATATATAATGGTCTAGCCCTCTAGCAACTTCAGCATGAAATTATAACTAATTTGCCTGCAAACATCAGGTGGTCCTAATAATCTGACCACTTAGTGAATATTAAATAAAATCACATTTTAAATTTTGTTTTTGACAGCATATTTAAGAAATATATTTTAGGAACTAATGTTTATTTTCAAATCATAACAGTTTTGAAGGAAACAGTGTTGAACATAGTAAAAAATATATATGTAAAAAATATATATGTATGTGTATATACTTGTGTGTGTGTGTATGTATAAATCATACTAGTCATACCTCAGCACCCATGGAGATACAAAAAGTTGTGGTTTTTCAAATCCCTTATAGAAAATGATGTAGTATTTGTATATAACCTATTCACATCCTCCTATATACTTACAACAATCTCTAGATTATTTATAATACCTAATACAGCCCTAACTGGTTTGGATTAGTGGATAGAGCATCAGCCTTCGGAGTCAAGGGTCTGGGTTCGATTCCAGTCAAGGGCATGTACCTTGGTTGCGGTCACATTCCCAGGTGTGCAGGAGGCAGCTGATCAACGTTTCTCTCTCATCGTTGTTTCTAACTCTCTATCCTTCTCCCTTCCTCTCTGTAAAAAATCAATAAAATATATAAAAAAAGAATATTGCTGAGTTTCTGATATGTGCAAATATGAACACTATGATTAAAAAAAGATAAAGAGCCATATATAATTAGGTAATATATTGTAATCTAATCGATATGGTACCTGCTCCTATCCTATTTCTCACCTCTCAGCTGACCACACAATCCAATCCTTTGACTGTAACTTCCACTGCCATGTTTTGCCTGTGTTGGTTGATTTGCAAGTTTTTGAATGATTTATTGGCTCTTGAGAGTTTCTGAAGCATATTTTCTCACTTCTATTTAGATAATATTCTTTTTTTTTTTTTTTTTCTGTTTGATTGCCATAGCGGAAGTGTTGTATTTGGAAGAGACAGGGTTTTATTTCATTTTATTTTCATTAGTGAAAATGAAACAATTTCAACAGAATATTGGGCATTAGTCTTTTTCTTAAAAGCTGTAGATTATCATTAACTGAAAAAAATATCCTGCTGCCAAGATCTTGCAAGTATTGTATTTGTTGTCTGATGCCAAAGATCCTCTTTAAATGCTAATGAACAGAGTATGGCATGCATTCTGTTCTTGATAGATTATGCCTATACCTTCTGTGGTCAACAGAAGGGGAATTCCCAGCCCATATGATTTCCATTCTGGCATACTCATCTCCTTAGTACTTACAAGCCAGTTAGCATTTAGATATATTACTCAATCTTATTCTTACAATGAATAGAACAGCCACAGTTTAGCTGTATCTACTAAACCGGAAGAAGCATTGCTGTGAAAGAACATACCCTTACAGTTTTTACCTCACCGAAACAAAGACAGTAAAGGATTAATTTTACATCTAAACTTCCTTTGGCTAAACCTAAGTAGCCAAATTACAGAAAGTTTTGAACATACTACCAACTGGTTTAGCCTTTCTTCCACAGGCATTTTGGAGCTGTCAAAGAATTTGAAGGCAATGTAGTGAAATGGTTTGGTGAAAGTTTCGGGGAAGGGAACAGTGAAAAGAATGTGATACAAAAGTGAAGAGGCTTTTGCAATTGTCCAGACTTGTACAAAAATAGTATGATGCTGACTCATTAATGAGGAAAGAGCCTGAGGACGATATTATGAGGCAGAATGGCCTATAGACTCCAGGGCCAGGCAATTTTGAGTTTGGTCAGCATTTTACTTTGAGTTGCTGTGTTGATATTAAAAATAAATATCTTCAAATCTCTGTTTTTATCAGATTTATCACCTGTAAAATGGTTATAATATTAGGATCTAAGATTTAAAATCGTTGCAAAGGTTATATGAGATAGTGGACTAAATCTTCTAACGTAATTCCTGGCATGTGGTATACGTTTAAAATCTGAATTAGTTTCCTCTTGACACATAGCAAATTACCACAAAATCAGCAGCTCACAATGCACATATTTATCACAATTTTTTTGTGGCTGAAGTCTGGATACAGCTGAGGACTTCTCCTCAATGTCTTCATAGGTTGCAATCCAGCTGTCCGCCAGGCATCATTGCTCTTTGGAGTTTTAGGGTCCTCATCAAAGCTCACTTGGTTGTTGGCAGAGTTCAGCTGATTGGAATTACAGACTAACATCTCCATTTTCTTGGTGGCTATCAGAGGAGCCACTCAGCTTCCAGAGGCTGCCCACAGTTCCTTGCCGCGTGGTCCCCTCAAAGGGCTTCTCACATCATGGCAGCTTAATTTCTCAAGGCCAGCTAGAGAATATCTTTGTCCAGGTCCGTAAGACAGAGTCCCATGTGGTGTGATGAAATCAAAGGAGTGGTTGTCCCATAGCCTTGATATATTCAATCGGCTTGAAATAAGTTTAGGTTCTGTAATTCCACATTCAAGAGGAGGGAAGTATATAAGAGTGCATGCCACTGGAAGTCATCTTAGAGTTTTATCACTATATGTATGTTAGCTTTGGTATTACTATAAATTTTATTTTTGCTACAAGACAAACAGAACTCAAGTATTTCAAAAGGGAGGATTCATTGAAATCATTCTGGAACGTTCATTGGATTCAAGAAAGCACTGCAGGCATCTGGGGAGCATTAGTGACTTTAAGAATCCGTGTCATGTGACCTCTGGAGACATAATGTCTCAGCATAAAAGGAGACTCCATTTCCTAGCTAGCTTTGCCTTTTTCTTGGCATTAGATTTAACCTCTCATGTTTCTCATTGAAACCTGCTTTAAGGTTTACAATCTTGCACATCCTTTGTGAAGGATACAGACTATTCCCCACTATTTCCAGAAGAAACATGTTTGAAAAGGTCTCCAGTTGGTTTGTGGTAGGTTATGTGGCTACTCATAGACAGTAACTCTGTTCAGGTCAATGGAGTATTATGATTGACTTAGCCAAAATCACATACCCAAGCCCATGCCTGGGTTTGGAGGAGGGGGAGAGTACTAGTTCCCAGAATATGAGATGAGCTAGAAACAGAGTTGGGAAGAAAGAAGTCTAGTAAATTTCCCTCTTATAAAATATTACAAATATTTTCAAACTAGCGACCCGGTGCACAAAAATTTGAGCACTTGGGGAGATCCCTCAGCCCAGCCTGTGCCCTCTCATAGTCTGGGACCCGCTTCCCTGGGATCAGGCCTAAGCTGGCAGTCAGACATCACTCTGTCAGCCCAGGAGCCCTCAGGGGATGTCCACTTGCCAGCAGGGAGCAGGACTAAGCTGCAATCAGACATCCTTAGTGCTGCTGAGGAGGCAGGAGAGGCTTCCACCACCACCACTGTGCTGGCAGCTATCAGCCTAGCTTGTGGCTGAGCAGAGATCCCCCTGTGAGAGCGTACTGACCACCAGGGGGCAGCTCCTGCATTGAGCATCTGCCCCCTGGTGGTCAGTGTGCATCATAATAACCATTCATTCCCAGTTGTTCTGATGTTAGGATCATTTTGCGTATTATCCTTTTATTATATAGGATAGAGGCCTGGTGCACAGGTGGGGGCTGGCTGGTTTGCCCTGAAGAGGTGTCCCAGATCAGGTTGGGAGTACTGCTGGGGTGCTGGCCAGCCTGAGTGAGGGGCTGAGGGCCATTTTCAAGCTTCCCACAGCCCCTCATGACCCAAGCTCCCAGCCTCTCCTTTTTATCTTTTTTTTTTTTTTTCCTGGGATTTATTTATCTTCTATAATTGAAACTTTGTAGCCTTGAGCAGAGCTAGGACCAGTGAGGGCAGGCAGGGAGCAACCTCCTGCTTGCTCCAGCTCCATGGCTGCCACCATCTTAGTTGGGTTTCTTTGCATACTCATTCCTGATTGGCTTGTGGGTGTGCCTTGAGCATAGCAGAGGGATGGTTAATTTACGTGTTTCTCTTTTATTACATAGGATACAAATTTGGAAGAATTACACCAGACATCCTCAAACTATGGCTTGAGGGCCACATACGGCCTGCCGAGGACATTTATCCGGCCTGCCAGGTGTTTTTGCCGCCACTGCCTGTCCTGCTTAAAATAAGATATGTGCAGTGTGCATAGGAATTTGTTCATAATTTGTTTTTGTTTTTTTAAACTATAGTCCGGCCCTCTAATGGTATGAAGGACAGTGAACTGGTCCCCTGTTTAAAAAGTTTGAGGACCCCTGAATTACACAGTAAACACTCATAGACCCACCTCCTAAATTTTATTAATGATTAAAATGTTACTCTGTTTTTACCACATATCTATCAATTCTATTTTTGATCCAATTAAAATTTGTTATAGACATCAGTATAGATCACTCTAAACACTTTAACATGGCTATCATTAATTATAGTTTCTTAGATTGAGTTTGAAGTTAAGCACCAAAGCATAAGGAGTTAGTCCATTGGATAAACCTAAAAGGATAAGCTTTACAAGATAATTATTTCTCATTAACTTGGCTACTAGTTATAATCTAAGTAATCTAAGTAATAAGAGTTAAGGCTTATTTTTGGTATTTTATTAAAATTGATATTTTGTTTGAATGCAGGAAACATGTTCAAATAATAATATGAATAAAGAGAAAAATAATATAGCAAGCTCTCACTATTTATTGAAATGATAGTTTAATCCACTTATTTTCTAAGTTAGAACCTTTAGAGTCATATACTCTTCTTAATACCTATTCTCCAGTTGGTTTCCTGTCAGCCAACTTTTTCTTTAGTTCTCTACACACCCTCTTCCCCTGCTCCCCCACTCTGTCCCCACTGTCTTTACCTCTTCCAACTCTACTGCTTTCTATCACTCTCTTTTTCACCTTGCTCTGGCAATAACTTCACACATTATCTCTCTGACTTGCATAACTCCTTTCAATAAAAAGATCTTTATAATGCTTCCAGTGTTGTCTTTCTAAACCCAGATCTGGTCTTGTACTGCGTAAAACTCAATACTTCTCTTTGGCTTGCAGAAGAAAGTCCAAAGTCTTAATATGGCGGACAAATCGCAGTAACCACCAAGTATTTTGTAAATATCTTTATCAATATCCTAAAAAACTCTAGAGTATTGGTATCATTTACATTGTATCTATTGTCAACTGGTTGCTTCAAATATCTGTTGTTCTGGCTGGTGTGGCTCAGTGTTTGAGCATTGACCTATGAACCAGGAGGTCATGGTTCAATTCCTGGTCAGGGCACTTGCCTAGGTTCTGGGCTTGATCCCCAGTATGTGTGTGTTGGGTTGGGGAAAGGTAAAGGAGGCAGCCTATCAGTGAATCTCTCTCATAATTCATGTTTCTATCTCTCTTCCTCTCTTTTTCTCTTTGATATCAATAAAAATATACTAGTATTTTTTAAAAAATCTGTTGAACTTGAATATTTCTAGTAAACAAATGCCCTGAGTTAGCCAGGATTAGGCTGATGTTGCTACATATCTGAGAATGTTATTATGGAATGATGATCTCATATGAGTGAGTAAGTATTGAATGGACTTAAATCTATAGTGGGAAGAAAAGTGTTTCCTAATGGCCTTGTGATATTTAATTCAAAACTGATGAAAAAGTCAAGTGATAAACAAAGGACAATAGGAAATATATTCCTATTGGAATTCGATGCCCTATTCACACACACACATATATATTACTAATAAAATGTTTATAAAATATTATACATAAGAAGGGATACTTTTTTTGTTTCTATTAGACTTGATTTTATACTTATATACTAGAATGCCCTAATTAGAGTGTCCATTATATAATCACTGTAAGTAGGATTATTTTTATTTACATGTGAGTAAATGTATTAACTTCTAACTGATTTAGAAGCTTTGTATATTTCAAACATATTTTGTATAGGATGAGAACTTGAATTAGCATAGGCTTAATGATACATTGTTTTTGATTTTCATGAGCCAAATGTTTTCATTTTTCCATGCTCTTTGGCTTTCATGAGCTTTGCATTTATAGACTCATTTTTAAATAAAGTTGACCCAATCTACTAGTCAAGATTATTGCACGCACATACAATTCCTAGAACATTATAGTATCATGCACATACAATTCCTAGAACATTATAGTAGAAATTGTGCTCATTTTAAATGTCATTTAGATATTAGAAGAAAGTTATTTAGATATAGTATAAAATATTTATATGATTCCAAAGAATCTGTTATTATAAGAGCTTTTCCATGATTCTGATTGTCTCTTTCCTAATACATTTTATAATGAAATCTAATTTTCATAATTTCAAGAGGAAAAAATCATTGACTTTATTAGTGAAATTGAAATGCATTGTATGTTCACAAATGAGAGAAAAAGAACTTATAAAAATGCATGCATAATTTTAAAAATCAATTGATATGGATTTCTCTGACAATCAAAGGTTTAATATGAATACTTTATTATCTAAACTTGAGGGTATAACAACCACTGTTACCAAGGACACACCATGTTGTCTCAGAAACAACATGGGCTTCTAAGTCAGAAAAACCATAACCTTGCAGCTATAAAATTCATCAACTTAGGTAAGTTGTTTACCCCTCTGAACCTGTTTTTATGTTAAAAACTGAGTCAATCATACCCACTGGATAGAGCTGTTAAGAAGATGTAAAGTTCCAAAGTAGCTAAGATGCCTCACATCTCATAAGCATATAGAACTTCCACAAAAAACATTAGTCCCCTTCCCTTGGTTTTCTATTTAAAAAAGTAATAATTTATAATAATAAAAGCATAATATGCTAATTAGACTGGACAGCCAAACAACCTTCCAGATGTCATTCCAGATGTCTTTCTGAATGAAGCCACAGTGGTGGGGGCCAAGGCAGAGTCAGTTAGGGGCAATCAGGCAGGTAGGAGAGCTGTTAGGGGCAAACGGGCAGGCAGGTGAGTGGTTAGGGGCAGTTAGACAGGCAGGCAGACAGGAGAGTGGTTAGGGGCAATCAGGCAGGCAGCAGAGCGGTTAGGAGCCAGTGGTCCCAGATTGCAACAGGGAGGTCCAACTGCCAATTTAGGCATGATTGGGTATGTCCAAGGTCAAAATATAGATAGATTGAGAACTTGGTGCATATGAAAGTCAAGCATAGACTCTACAATGTAGACTGACACCAACAAGGTTTGTTACCATGGCCATAGGCACCAGGCTGTTGCCACTTTGTGTGCTTAGCTTTCCATTTCAGTTACTGGAATAACACAAAAGAAGGAAGAAGATTAAAATAACAAAAAGCTGACCTGAGCCAGCTGAACCAAGATGGTGCTGAATCTGAATTCCAGGAGACCCTAAACCTCATTTTATCCTGATTATAATATGTCAGCATGCTAACTGACACCCCACTAGTGTCATGACAGACCTAACTTGGGCTATAGGAAAGAAAAGGGGTGGTACCCCAAATCTGGGAAAAGATGGGCCCATTCCTGGAAAATCAATGCATATGCCTCCCCCTGATTATTTTGCCCCTATAACTTCCCCCAGACTTCTCTAGAATGAGAAATTGACCTGTGAATTTAACTCCTCCTTCTCCATTCTCTGCCATTGAATTAAAGTTTGTGTTGCTGTTATCAGGAATATTGAGGTATTCCTTTCCCCAGTGAGTGCTGGAGGATGGAGTCCTTATGATATCTGGAGAAAAATAATTTTTTTGAGACTCACATGGGGAGAATGAGTGATTTTTATTTGCGTGGAATCACATCTTGGGGGTTCCAAAGTCCCATTTTCCTTAGTACCGTTATAGAAGGATAGCTGGGGCTTCGGTAGAGCTAGAAACAAAGCCAAGGTCCAGAGTTTCTGTTTCATGTTGCAGCCAGGACCAGGTCAGCACCAAGTTAGTTTCAGTCCATTAGTCCATTGTGTGCGAGGTCTACATGGCTGTGGGCCTTGTGGGAAAATTCAGGAAGCCAAGAAAGTGCACCCTCTGCACTGAGTCTCAAGGGCAGACCAAAGAACAAGAGCAGCCAGGAGAAACAAAGAGCACAGGAAAGCGAACTCCTTGGTTTAGAAGATTAAATATTGCAAATTTCATGTCCTTGCAGTGGCCATGCCTATTGTGGCCAACAACCTATTCCCAGGTGTGACTGACAGTAGGCACCTTTGCTAGTCCCCTCAACTTCACTGGGCATGTTTCTATCTCCCCTTTGCTGGACCCCTGGGGAGTGTAAAGCTGTAGCTTTCTAGGGAAGCTGCCCAAATGATATGCCTATAATACTTGGCTTTCCCTTTGCTCTTTTCCTGTTATTAATAACTAGGTTAATTACAATGGTACCGCTAGGTTAATTACAACGGTATCACTGCTAAACACTCAACTTCGGTTTTGTTTTGTCTCTGAGACACTGAACAGAGAAAGAACCCTAAGAAAGACCAAGGGTCCATCTGAGATTGGGTCCCCACAGTAGGGACCTGGACTATTTAAATTGGTAACAGTATGACAAAGTAGAGAAACTAGAAAGATAGACACATGAGTTACAGACCTATATTTTTATGAGTTGGATTTGTAACTTAAGAAACGTGGTACCTTTCACAGGCTATGGGTTTTTTTCAACTACAACACAATAGAATGAATGAAAGTCTTGGAAATGAGGATCCTCTTCTAGTACTAAAAATTAAAATTGTCATTTTTATTATTCTTTTTTCAGAAGAAAGTGTTGAAAGACCTAAGTAACTAGAAAGGTATGATTTTTTTTTCCTGATAAATTTTCCTTTTGTGTGTCCTCTTTCAACATGCTTATATTAAATAATAGTGTAACTCCTTACCTCATAAATGTCTCCTCATTTGATCTTTGGGTTATAGTGTTTACTATTCCAGAGTCACAAAATAATTGCTTTTTATACCTCTACTAGGGGCCCAGTGCACAAAAATTTGTGCACTTGGGAGGTTCCCTCAGTCTGGCCTGTGTCCTATCGCAGTCTGGGACCCCTCTGGGGATGTCCACCTGCTGGCATGCCTGTCAGCCTGGGTGAGGGGCTGATGGCTGTTTGCAGGCTGGCCAAGCCCCCCAGTGTGGACCCTCACCCCATTGGGGTGTGGCCAGCCTGGGTGATGGGTTGAGGGCCATTTTCATGCTGCCCACAGCCCCTTCAGGTTTTGGGTTCCTACTGAGGTACCTGGCCAGCCTGTGTGCAGGCCTGAGAGCTGTTTTCAGGCTTTCAGGCTGCCCACAGCTCCCATTAACCCAACGTCCCAGCAAGGCTGGCTGAATGCAGGTTTCTGAGGTTTATTTATCTTCTATAATTGATACACTGTTCCTTTAAGCTGAGGCCTAGGCAGGTAATGAAGCCTCTTGTTGGCTTCAGCTCCATGGCTTCTATAATTGAAAGAATATTGCCTTAGTTAGAGGCTCAGCCAGCCTAGGCAGGCAGTTTCCTCCATCGCTGGTGCAATAGAAGCCAGCTGTTTGCTTCAGCTCCATGGCTTCTATAATTGAAACAATGTTGCAACTATGTTGTTGCTTTGAGCACAGAGAGGCCCAGCCAGCCGGCAGACAGTTTACTCCTGGTGCAACAGAAGCCTCCTGCTTACTCCAGCTCCATGACTGCCGGCCTCCATCTTGGTTGGGTTAATTTGCATACAGCCACTCTGATTGGCTGGTGGGCATGGCTTAGGTGCCCCGAAGAAATGGTCAATTTCAATATTACTCTTTTATTAGATTAGATAAAGATCATGGCAGAGCTGATTTTTTTTTTTTTTTTTTAAGAATAGGATACAAATTCAATATATGGTACTGCTTCAGTTAATTTTCTCCTTATGTTGTGCCTTAGAGCTGGCTTGTTAAACATGGGACAGATATAAATTTTAAGACACAAACTCCTCCATAGGCTTTTATATGTATATTCAATAAGGTGAAGTATTGGATGGTAATCAGTACATTTATAAGCATTATTTCTGTATTGAAAAAAGGTTAATTTGAAAGTCATTCCTCCATTCAAGAAGAACAATTTCCTCTAGTCTTCTGACTATTTATAGAAAGACCTTTACATGTGCAAACTAATTAATAAATGGGATCAATTTCAAGGTATTTTTTCTGGTTCATCACCACTTAATCATTCAATTTAAAAAACATTTTAAAGGCCAAGTCTAAAATAGATTTGCACCCATGCCCCCAGTGTGAATTTTTCATTCTTTACAACATGCACTAGGTACTGTATAATGACCTTTTCTCTGTTTGGAACAGGGATTAGAATAATACATTTGACCCTTTACAGTCACCTGGGAGAGATGTTAGTCTCCATGTTCAATAAACTGAAATATGTCTCAAGTGTCTCAAGGTTAAGGCCATGACTTTAAACTATTTAACACAGAGTATCATACTGATTCACTTAGACTCTCAGGCTTTTAAAAAAACTGATTGGACTGAATTTTATATATTTTATCAGAACAATTTCCTTCATACAAATAAAGCAAATATTTTACATTGCAAATAAAGCAAGTTAACCTAGATGCATTGTGCATTATAATAAAATTTATAGCTGCATAAATAGCAGTGTAAACTTACAGAAAGACTAGTAATTATAGTGTCATTGATGGTCTTTGTTGCTTTAATTCTGAGGCAGCTAGAATGATTAAACTGAATCTTAATCGACTTCTCCATTAAAAATGCTGGCAGAGGAGCTCCTTTAACCTTTCCCATTGATTGAACACAACAATCACCATTCAATTATAATGCAAAAGAACATTTGTTATAATGTAGAAAAGATGCATGAGCCATTTCCTTTTACTCAAGACAATCAATGAGACTACTCCTGCTTCTATAGAGGTGAGAATGCTCTACCTGGGAGTCTGATAAAGTCAAAACCAAAGAGAAACCTTCTCATTGTACAGAGGGACAGGAGATTACTGATTAAACAAACCTGGAACAATTCGTTAAGAAGAAATGTATTTTCTATTACTATTTATAATAGCCACATCTAACTGTGATTTGGTGTTTTTCTTCCTAGGGTTTCAAAGTACTCAAATTACCAGAATCAAAGTTTTAATGGAGAATTAATAAGGGTGGTTCTTGTGCCTTTTATATGTGTCCTAAGTGAATGCATAACCACAAATTCGGGCAATACTGGTAATTGAAGTAACAGAATTTTAGACTAGAAAGGGGCCTCCAAAATTTCCTGATTTATTTAAGGTCAGACAACTACTTGTAACAAACCCTGCACTAGGATTGTGCATTTAACACTTGTTGCATTTGTCACTTCTGAAGTATAGTTCATTTTGAGTTATGCTTTTTACTTGATTCCATATCTATATACAAGACTCACGTAATGTACTGACGTCATATAACCTACAACATGTAATGAACTATGCAGGTCTAGCTGTGCTGCTCCATCTACATAGTGGTAGTAGATTAAAGATGGTCATGGGTTCTTTGCTATTTATCTCGTTGAGAGATGGACTATAATTCCCTTTCCCTTAAGTCTAAGCTAACTCAGTGACTTGTCCAACAAATGTGGTAGAAGTAATATTTTGGAATTTCAGATGCAAGGTCATTATTATTGCAATTTTTGTCCATGCTTCTTGAGACACTTGTTCTGGAGGAAGTTAATTGCTATGTAAGAAATGTGACTTTTACTGTCATAACTGCTAGTTATTAATATTAATAATAGGAAGAAAGCAAAGAGAAGGGATGGAAAGGCCAGACATTATGAGCTTGGTCATCTGAGCAGCTTCACCAGGAAGCTGCAACTTTATACATCCTAGGAAACCACCAGTCTATTCCTTGCAGATCACTTGGGAAAGGGGTCCAACAAAAATGGGGGTGAATGCATGTGCAGGGAAGTTGAGATGACATAAGGGAGGCAGTTGCTGATCAGTCTAGCCTGGGCACAAAGATCACTGGCTAGGAGAGTGGACCTCAATGCAAGCCCATGAAAATTTGGAAATAGAAAATTGATGGACAAAGGAGTTCTCTCTCTCTCCTGTTCCTCTCACTTCACTCCTGCTTCATTGCACTCACCCGTGATCCCTCCATGGCCATGAGTTCCTCATGGTCATGTGAACCCTACATGCAAGGGATTGCAACTGAAACACAGGCTAACCCAGCCAGATGCTGGATGGGACTGTGCAACTCTGAGGCTGAAACTCTGGGCACTGGCTTTAGCCCTAGCCCTGCTGAAGATAAAATGGGACTTTTTCTATGGTGGAATGGAGAAATATGGGAACTTGGAAACAAAGGGTTTTAATTTGCAGAAATAAAACTTTCCATGTGATACCGAATTTTTGGACTGGAATCCAGATTCTTTGTCTGCTGGAATTGAAGAATGAATCCAGGGACAGAAAGTGGTCTAGCAAAGGTGGAGATTTATTGAAGAACAAGTATAGACTCCCACATAGGGAAGGTGTAAAGGGTCCCACTGGGTTCCTTTCCCTGTGGTTTTTAAAGGCTGCAGTTCCAGTGTCCTGATATCGCTTCTGATTGGTCAATATTCCCCTTCAAATTGGTTACTATAGTGATTCCTGAGGCTCTCCTCCTTCATCATCCTTCCATTCCTCTGGGCTTTCTTCTTTTCCATCTGAATGAAGTGCTTCCTTCTCTTTATTTTGTAACTAGGGGCCCAGTGCACAAAAATTTGTGCACTCGGAGGGTGGGGGTCCCTCAGTCCGGCCTGTGCCCTCTTGTAGTCTGGGACACCTTGGGGGAGATGTCCACCCACTGGCATGCCTGGCCAGCCTGGGTGAGGGGCTGAGAGCCATTTTCAGGCTGCCCACAGCCCCTTTAGGGTTCATGCACTGGGGGGTGGGAAGGCTGGTGAGTGCAGACCTGGATGTTTCCCACCAGACAGCCCACGATTGCACACGCCTGGTGGGCCCCCACTGCTGAGGGGACACACCTGGTGCAGAGCTGGGTGGTGAGCCAGGGGTGGACACTGGTGCAGAATCCCTCGGTGGGGCCCTGCTGCTGAGCAAACACACCCGGATGGAGCAGGCAGCGGACTGGCTTCGGATTCTCCGCACTGTGCAGCAGACGCTCCCGCACGCCCTGTGGAGGCCCCTGGGAGGCGGATGAAGGTAGCGGACCCTGGATGGGTGTTCCTGCATGCCCCCGAGGAGACCCCAGGGGCAGAATCAGGCAGCTGACCTAGGACGGGCGCTCCTGGATGCCCCATGGAGGCCCCTGGGGGGCAAAGCTAGGCAGCAGACCCAGGATGGCTGCTCCTGCATGTCCTGCAGAGGCCCCCTGCACTCCCGCATGCCCCATGGTGGTCCCCAGGGGGTGGAGCCAGGCAGTGGACCTGGGACAGGCACTCGTGGATGCCCCGAGGAGCCTCCCTGGGAGTGGAGCCAGGCAGCGGACCCTGGATGGGCGCTCCTGGATGCCCCAAGGAGGCCCCAGGCTGCCCCCTCCCCCACTGAGCTGACACCTGGCACAGCTATGCTGGCCGGCCGTGGAGGCTCCCAGTGCAGAGCCACCCTGCCAGCCTCCATCTTGGCTGGGTTAATTTGCATACAGCTGCTCTGATTGGTTGGTGGGTGTGGCCGTGAGCAGAGGCTCAGCCAGCCTAGGCAGGCAGTTGCAACAGAAGCCTCTGGTTTGCTCTAGCTCCGTGGCTGCCGGCCTCCATCGTGGCTGGGCTAATTTGCATACAGCTGCTCTGGTTGGCTGGGAGGCGTGGCTTGGCTGGTGGGTGTGGCTTAGGTGTCTCGGGTAATGGTCAGTTTGCATATTACTCTTTTATTATATTAGATTATAGACCTTTCCTGGCTACTTCCAGTTCCCTTGTCTTATGTAAATACAGTTGTTACTGCTCCCTTGTCTTATGGAGATGTAACTGCATCTGGCTTCCTTGTGTTATGGAAATGTACCTTCTCCCAGTCTGCAGCCCCATGCTTTTCCATGGACCCCAATTCTAAAAATTCCCTAAGCCTAACTATGTTCCCCCAAAATTCCTGCTTCACATGATACTTCATCCTCCCATGGAGGCCTCAGTAAATTGTTATTCTCCTGACACTCCAATGAAATAGAAATTTTTAGGGGTGAAATAGGCAGGTTTAGGGAATTTTTTACATTAAGGGGGTCCATGGAAAAAGCACAGGCTACCGAGCTGCAAAAAGTTACATTTCCATAAGACAAGGAAATTGGAAGCTGCAGAAGTTACATTTCCCATAAGATAAGGGAACTGAGAGTAGCAAAAGGTCTATATTTACAAAATAAAGGAAGAAAAAAGCCCAGAGGGAAGAGGAGGACAATGAGGAAGGAGGGCCTCACACATGCATGTGAGGTTTGACTTTGGAGCTCAGGAGTTGCTATCGTGACCAAATCAAAGGGAAATAGCAACCAATCAGAGGGGATATCAAGGTATAAAAAACTACAGCCTTCATAAACCTTGGAAAAAGGAACTCAGTGAGACTTTTTCCCTCTCCCCACATGGGAGTCTGTGCTTGTTTTTCAATAAATTTCCACTTTTGTTATACTATCTTCCATCCATGGTTTCATTCTTCAACTCCCACAGACAAAGAGCCCGGAGTAGCCATCCTCCCCAGGGCAACATCATGTTTCAGTCAAAAATTCCCATATCACCAGGAAGCCCACTTCCACCGCCACAGGTGGGGGCCCAGAGAGCACTCCATGGATAACGTGACCACCCAGAGTCCATCATGTTACAAAAAAGATGAAGCCTTTTTGGAGAGAGAAGCCATGTATGTAGAGAGAAGCCCAAACACCTCAACTGTTCAAGCCACCCCAGAGCAAGAACAGTATATGGATGAAGAAGGCATCTTAGACATGACGTGGAAAAGGACTAAGGAAACCAGATGACATCAGAATCAAAGCCTTGCACATCTGGCTCCAGTCAAACTGTGATAATTGACCAAGATGACCTTAATGCTCCCTGAGTTCGACTAAATTTTAGAGGCGTTTATTCCTAACTACGAGCTCCCTTTCTTAGAGGCTTTACTTTACAAAACTTGTAGTTATAAATTCTCTGCCCTTTGGAATGTAAATCTTCCAGCTTCTTGCCAACCCAGAATGCCTTGCTCAAGCACCAAGGAGTCATCCTTTAGAAATGTAAACATGGAGAACGGCAGACCTCTGATCTTCCCATCTCTGTGTGAGGGTAATAGCCTAAGGTGGCAAACACAGAAGGCTTAATCATATGAACCTACCTTCCTTTTAATGTTCTCTGGCCTTTTTGTTTGCTCACCTCAGCATTTAAAAATTTTTCCACCTTTCACTTCAGTGGAGTTGAGTTCAGTTTCTCTCCCTTGTTGCAATTGTCTTGAATGAAATCCTCCTTGCCTATTTAACTCTGTCTGGTATAATTTTTCTCTGGCATACACAGCGAACTCAGCCATTTGTTCCTCTCCTTCTGAGGTCCTGGCCATCAGGGCGTGAGAATTAGTCATTTCTAAAGTGCCTTGCCCCAATTCCAGGCCCATAAAATCACATGCACAATAAAATGTATTGTTTTATACCTTGAAAATTTTAATATAGTTTGTTATAAAGCAGCAGATAACTGGAAATTTTCTTCTCTTTGGATAGATAGAAAAATGTATTTTTTTGTATATATACACATTTATAATGTATAGAGTTACACATTATTTTATAGATATAGGTAGCTGTATAATGTATAACAATTGAAGTTCATGACCCTCAATAGACATTGCATTGAGCGAGGGCTAAAAATGTAAAATTTGTTACTGATTTACTTTGTATTAGGCACTAGGAACTCGGTACATTTCCCTACATAGAAGTACATGCATAACTCTTCCCTTTGAGTACTTTGAATATGTGTCTAATCACTAACACTAAAAGATTATTAGATGCATAATAATTATTTTGTATACACTTAAGCAACTGTTTGTATGTAGCCAGGCCTATATCCCCAGATTGCATTTTAGAAAATCACCTTGAATGTACATCTGATAGCAATTAAGATGATTTTAAAGTAAATAAGTTATAGTCTAGCAAAATAATGAAAGAATATGAAGACATAGGTGAAAAAAAAAACAAACCAAAACAAAATAATCTTTTCTCTGAAAAAGACCTGTATTTGCTGAATTTGAAATGACAGTCTTTACAAATTAAGGGGAATCAAGTTTCAAATTTTAGGTTCAAAGCAGTAAATAATGTTTTAAAGTAATAACAAAATTTCCAAAAGAGACATATTTAATTAGATTGAAACCATCATACCTTATTTCGAATTTTTGTGTGAAAAGAATATCATTTTCTATTGAAGGGAAACAGAATATTGTTGCTTAACTAGAGGTCTGGTGCACGAATTCATGAGGTGGGGTCCCTCAGCCTGGCCAGGAAGCTGGCTGATCAGGGTCATGGGAGGTTGGCTCACCAGGGGTACAGACCACTGTAGGTTGGCCAGCCAGGGAAAGAGACCACAGGAGGTTGGCTGGACACAGGCAGGGATGGGGAAGGTTGGCAGGCTGGGGGGCAGGGGCTGTGAGAGTACACTGACCACCAGGAGTCAGCTCCTGCTTTGAGCATATGCCCCCTGGTGGTCAGTGCATGTAATAGTGACCGGTCATTCTGTTGTTCTGGTCCTTCATTCATTCAGTCACTTAGGCTTTTATATATATAGAATATATACAGATAAAGTACCAGCCTGATTAGAATAGTTACTTCTGAGAAACATGCTATGCATGGAATCAGTTTTGGTACTCATGTTTATTAGCAAGACCTTCTGGAGAGTATATCCAGACATCACTTTAATGTCTAGATCCATTATCTTACTTGAAAGGGGGGGAAAAAGTCATGTTCCATAATTTTGAGTGTAAGATTAATGTATTTCTTCTGAGGACACTTTGGGTGAATCTACTTGCTTTCTATTGAAAACTACCTATAACATTTCATGTTTAAATCTCTAAAGTGTGGCTTTTATTGGTTCCTTATTTTTTTCATATACTACATATGTATATGATACCTTATTAATAATTCCCCAGGTCATAAAATAAAAACTGCTGTTTTATTATGTTTTCTAAAAATATGTTGACTACAAAATTAATATCCTCCACATATCACTTTTGGGAGAGGAAGTCATTACAAATGGACTATCCCAAATCCTGTTAAAATGGCGGGCCCCAGCTTCAAAATGATTGGGAATAATCAGTGTTTGCAGGAGGAACAGCTTAGTTGGGACACACTGGAGAGACTGTGTATTTCATTGGACTCGGGCTGGAGGATTTGGAACCATTCAACACAGGCTTGGGCACAGGGACTTCATGGCAGTGCTCTACAATGAGTGGGAGGCGAATTGATAAATTCTTTTCCGTGGGCTTAAAGAGTTGCCCCCAAGCTCAGGAAACAGAGCAAGCTTTGTCTGGTATAATAGGTTCTGATGGTATCACTGTGACACAGAAAACTTTGATGGTGATTGCTCCATGAATTAAAGTCCTTCCAAAGTCAACCAACTTGCATCACTTTCCACTGACGGTAGCTGGGAAGGTACAGATAGGCCATATAGTGACAAGGTTGTATCTTTGGCCGCCCACTAAAACTTACTTAGTTTTACAGTATATGTTTCATAGAGTTTGTAAATTCTGGTTGCCAACTCACCATGTACCTTTTTTATTTTATTGACAGGGTGACAGGTATAATAATAGATAGGATTTAGATTGGGTGTAAAAATAACCTTTTGATCATCAAGTACAAAAGGGTGTTTTAAAAATAGATTAGAATCTCTTCCTCTAAAGGGTTTTGTCTAGGGTTAGGTTAACTCTTTCCTTAGGGAGTTTAAGTGACTCAGAGAAACAGGTATTTCATCACTTTCCACAGGCACAAAAAATAAACTCCAGCCAGGGAGAAGACAAAGTGTTTCTTGGACTCTAAGTGGTCACGTGGAAGCTGGTCTTTGGGCTTCAGAATCACACTTTTAGCACTTGCTAATAAGTTCAAGATAATCTTTTGAGAAAGTACTTCTATTTCACTGACCAGTGTGGCTCAATGGTTGAGTGTCAACCTATGAATGGTTAGATTCCTGGTTAAGGTCTATGCCCAAGTTAACATTCCATTCTCAATAGGGACGTGCAGGAGGCAGCCAATCAATGATTCTTTCTCATCATTGATGTTTCTATCTCTCTCTCCCCCTCCCTTCCTCTCTGAAATACATATAGAAAGTACTTATATTTCAAATGTAGATTGTCCTTGTATTTTGTTTTTATATTGTTTTTCCAGTTTCCCTAAAATCAAACTTCCTTATATCTTGATCTAATTTCTTGAAATATTACGTATACTTGAAAACTGTGCAGTCCTGGGTCTAAGTTACGTCATGAATTTGTGCATTCATTTATTAAACCTGCATTTATTATGTCAGAAAGGGCTTGGTCTCAGAACAGCATTTAAGCACCAGTTGGAGGAGTGCTAATTGTAAAAGAGGAATGCCAATGAATAGAAAACAAAACAAAACCCCATCCTGGAGATTAGAAAGGTTTGTCAGGGAAAGTGCCTTATGAAATGAGAAGGGAAAGAACTTGTGAGAAGAAAAGGTTGGAACTTGCTGAGTTGCTGGATTCAGGAGAGGTGTTCCATGGGAGGATGATGAAAGAGAAAATCCAGGAAAGTCCTGTCTTTTTAAATGAATTAAGATTTATATATTTTTCCTTTCCACAGTAGAGCTTATTCACATATGAATTACGTTTTTCTAGAAAATGTTAAAGCACTTGTTTAGAAGTCCACCTGAGCTCACAGGGACACAAAGAAGTAGCAATGTTTACACTCCCATCACCCACAGCATTCTGGGTCAGCACCAGAAATGTGTCAGACTCAGAGCCTACCTTTTACCTTATTTGATTAAGGAAGCTCTGCTCACCCCTGGCATAACCAGGACCTAAGGTATGACATAGGATTTAGAAGGAACTGTAGCCAGATCCTCTCCTGCCAGCTCAGCGTTTGAATGTGAAGGGACTCCATCTCCTTTCCTGGCTCAATCATATACCTGAGAGTCTAATCTTGTATTTATAGATACAGGAAGAGATAAGGCTAGAGCAGGAGTCACATTTTTGTTCATGATTACAAGTAGCTACCCCTCCCTGACAATGGGGAGAGAGGGCTGCACTTTAAGCCTTGCCGGTGGCTGGTTTGACTCCCTCAACCACTCTGGGTTAAGTCTGTCTTGCAGAGGCCAGCCCTTAATAGGTCAGTTGAGTTCTGAGAGTTAATTGAAAGAGTCCTGAGGACAAAAATGCAGGACTGTATTAAAGAGGGATTTCACTAAAGAATCTCACAAAACTCTGATATGCTAATGTGAGAAGAAAGCTTTAAAGAGGAAACTATGATAATAGCTAGACTACAACCAAAAAAAAAGAGAGAGCCAAACCAAACTATAGAGAAAGAATGCTTATTACTACAGGCACCATAAACATTAAAAGGATAAGGAAATAGTGTCAATAACTCAACGCACATAAACTTAACTTTACTTTTCCCTCACCCTCCTCCAGTCTAGAGCTAATGACAAGCCTGGAGTTTTTCTCACTGTCCACTCTTTATCGGGTGACTTCTTCCCCTCCTCCCCACAATTTATACTTAATATGTCATATTTATTCTGGCTTTCTTCAGGATTGAATTAATTTGTAACTTGAAGAATTTTAAAAGTATAGGCTACTTATCATTTTTTGGGACTAATAGAAATCTCTAGAGATGCAAGAAGGAAAGAAGCCAATGGTACTAGTAGTTCCCCTTTAATTCTTGAAGGGATTTTTTTTTTCTGGATATAGGATTCTGAGTCATGGTTCTTCTTTTTTAGTTGCTAAAAAAAAGTTTGTGCCATTTCTTTCTGGTTGTCATGGGTTCCGTGAAAAATCTGTTAAATGTCTAATTAATTTTCTGTCTCTTGGTTCTTTCGATATGTTTTTCTTTGTCTTTTGTTTTCAAAAGATTGATTATGATGCTTCTTGGTGTAAATTTCTTTTAAGTGATACAATCCTTTCACTGGAAATTGCTATGGTTTTATTAATAAGGAAAAAGGAAAGAATAAATATTAGAAGGCAAGTGATTATTTCTATAGCACATTCTGCTTTATAACCATGTTTGCACCATTTTTCAGAAATTCTATACATACATAGTTTCAAGTTCCCAGTTCTGTTGTAGATGACATTCCATGAGATTATTCAACATAGAATGCCTTCAGAAATTTCTTGCATGTTCTTTCATATTTTGCTAGCTTGAAAATAGTACCAGTTTCTCGATCCTTGCTGTAGTAATACTCTTTCTGTGTAAATTTAAACTGTTACTTTCCAGGGCCCTTACACTCAGACTCCAGGCAAGGCCCAGCCAGCAGCCTGGGGCAATAGAATGAGGCAGAAATAAAAGAGTGCCAGTTCTGAACTGAAGCTGAAAAGTCTTTATGTGTTTTTGTGTCTCCTCTTAGGTCCTACATCATCATGATAACATGCTGTAGCTAGCCTTCTGACAGAGGGTAAAAACAAGGATCAGTTTAGTCACCTAAGTCCCTAAATTGAGACCAGCCTGGATAAGCCAGTGGATCCCCAAAGAAGTGAGTAAGCCCAGCCAAGGTCAGGGGAGCCAGATAAAATTCTATATACACACAGTTTCAAGACAAACTAACAGAAGCACTATCTTCTTTTTTTTTTTCAAAAAGAAAAAAGAAAGGTTTAGAGTTCTTTGCTATTATACATTACTAGGGGCCCGGTGCACAAAAATTTGTGCACTGGGAGGCGGGGGGGGTTGTCCCTCAGCCCGGCCTGTGCCCTCTCCCAGTCTGGGATCCTTCTGGGGATGTCCACCTGCTGGTGTGCCTGGCCAGCCTGTCCAGGGGCCAATGTCTGTTTGCAAGCTGGCCAAGCTCCCCAGTGGAGACCCTCACCCCAGGGGGTGTGGCAAGCCTGGGTGAGGGGCTGAGGGCAGTTTTCAGGCTGGCCACAGCTCCCACTGACCCTATGGGCCACCCGCCTGGGAAGCTGATGGTTGGGTGGCACTGTCCACCCCATGGTCTCCCGGGTGGGGGCCGCGGGGTCCAGCCTCCTGTTCCCCGCGCCCTGGAAGGCTCCCGCCTGGGAAGCCACGGGTGGGGAGGCGCTGGTTGCTCCATGGCCTTCCGGGTGAGGGCCGCAGGGGTCCAGCTGCCTGGTCCCCGGGTGGGGAGGCACTGGTCGCCCCATGGCCTTCCGGGTGGGGGCCGCAGGGGTCCAGCTGCCTGGTCGCCGGGTGGGGAGGCACTGGTCGCCCCATGGCCTTCCAGGTGGGAGCCGCAGGGGTCCAGCTGCCTAGTCCCCGGGTGGGGTGGCGCTAACCGCCCCATGGCCTCCCGGGCGGGGCCGCGGGGGTCCGGCTGCCTGTTCCCCGCGTGCCCCGGAAGGCTCCCGCCCAGTAAGTCGAGGCTGCAGCGGCAGAGCTGCGGGGATCCAACCGTCTTGCCCCCGCGCCCTGGAACGCTCCCGAGGCTGCGGGCAGCAGAGCCACTGGGATCCGACCGCCCCGTCCCCGCGCCCCGGAATGCTCTGAGGCGCGGGGCTGAGGGGTCCTGCTGCCTTGTCCCCGCGCCCCGGAACGCTCCCGAGGCGGCGGGGCTGAGGGGGTCCTGCTGCCTTGTCCCCGCGCCCCGGAACGCTCTCGAGGCGGCAGGGCTGAGGGGGTCCTGCCGCTCCGCCCCCGCGCCCCGGAACGCTCCGAGGCAGCGGGGCTGAGGGGCTGAGGGGGTCCTGCTGCCTTGTCCCCGCGCCCCGGAACGCTCCCGAGGCGGTGGGAGGCGGGGCCGCGGGGATCCGGTCACCCCGCGCCCCGGAACGCTCCGAGGCAGCAGGGCTGAGGGGCTGAAGGGATCCTGCTGGCTTGTCCCCGCGCCCAGGAATGCTCCCGAGGCGGCGGGAGGCGGGGCCGCGGGGATCCGGCCGCCCCGCGCCCCGGAACGCTCCGAGGCGGCGGGGCTGAGGGGGTCCTGCCGCCCCGCCCCCATGCCCCGGAGCCTTCCCGGGCAGGGGCAGCCGCCTGGTGCCCACCTCCCCCCCACCCTGGCTCCCGCCTGGAAAGGCATCTGCAGGCCCAAGGCGCTGGATGCCTTCTCAGGCGGGAGGCTCCCAAGATGGCGGAGGCCGCAGCCCTGGAGAAGCCACACACCAGGGCTGCGTCCTCCGCCATCTTGGCTGGGCTAATTTGCATACAGCAGCTCTGATTGGCTGGTGGGCGTGGCTTACCCTGTCTCGGAGAAACGGTTAATTTTACTATTTCGCTTTTATTAGTTTAGATATACTAAGGGCCTGGTGCACAAAAATTTGTGCACTCAGGAGGTCCCTCAGCCTGGCCTGTACTCTCTTGCAGTCTGGGACCCCTCGGGGGATGTCCACCTGCTGGCATGCCTGGCCAACCTGGATGAGGGGCTGATGGCTGTTTGCAGGCTGGTCAAGCCCCTCAGTGTGGACCCTCACCCCAGTGGAGTGTGGCCAGCCTGGGTGAGGGGCTGAGGGCTGTTTTCAGGCTGCCCACAGTCCCTTCAGGGTTTGAGTCCCTACTGGGGTACCTGGCCAGCCTGGGTGCAGGCCTGAGAGCTGTTTTCAGGCTTTCAGGCTGCCCACAGCTCCCATTGACCCAATGTTCCAGCAAGGCTGACTGGAAGCAGCCCATCCTGTGCCCTCTCATAGCCTGGAACTCCTCAGGGGATGTCCACCTGCTGGTGTGCCTGGCCAGCCT
>PVJC01015920.1:0-34427 GCA_004026665.1 Murina feae
GTGTGGGTCCTGAGGGTGGTTATGGGAACGGAGCACCAGCCAGGAGGGCCAACCTGCCTCCCCCAGCATGACAGCCGGCAGCAGCAGGAGCAACCAGCCATCCTGCACCCTCTCCTGTCCCTTAGCGCTGAAGCTGGGAGGGGACGGCCACCTGAGTTAGGGTCAGTGTTTGGTAAGCTCTGCCCTGGGCAGCATTCCGGGGGGCTCCCGGCGGGACAGATGCCCGAGGCTGCCTGTCTGTCCTGCTTGTAGGAATCTCACCCCATCGCCCTGACGTCAACATGCAGGTGTTTGGCATCCGACACCGAGAGGACCACACCCAGGTGACAGCAGACGCCACCTTACTGAACCTGCAAGCAGATGGAACTGGTCACCTTATGAAAAGCCTTGCTCCCCAGTCCAGCCTAAGAGGGTCTCAGGGACTGCCTGAGCCTGAGCCCAGCCCTGGGACATTCAGGGCCTTCCTGCGGGCACGGGCCTAACAGGAGAAAGAGCAAAGAGCGAGGCCACAGGAATGTTCTCGGTGAGTTAGGAAGGGGGTGGGGGGGGGGGAGCTGGGGGTTAAGTCCCTCCACACATGCCAAGTGTGGGCAGGGGTGGCTAAGCGCCACTCAGCGAGCTGAGGCAGTAGGCACTGCCTCCCAGCCGCACCCAACCCCCACACACGCCAAGTTGTTGCAAGAAACCAAGCCGCCTGCCAAGGAAGAGGGCACACCTCCGCTTACAGAGTGGACACCCTCCCCCAGCTCCCTCTGCGGCCGCTGGGAGCCAGGTCCACGGCTAACAGGCCTGCCAACCAGGCAGCGAGGGCTTCTCAGGGCAGGAGGGACCCATGGCGGGCCAGGGCCAGGCATAGGATGCCACCCCACGCCATCCTGGCTCAGGGCGGACAACTAAGCTAAGCCACTGGGGTTCCGCAGGAGGGTGGTTATGGGCAAAGACAGACACCCCTTTTCGGATCTAAATGAAGCTTGCAGGTGAGCAAGTTGGTCTCCCTGCTTTGAGGCGAGGCATCACCGTTTCCCCCGAGTCTAGGGCTAGCCCTAGAGATGCTAATTTTCCGTCCTGGCTCTGCCTCCAGCAACCCTGGGCTCATCTGCTTGGCCACTGCAGGTCAACATTCATCTGAAGTGGCTTTTCTCCCTTACCACCAACCGGGCAGGCCTTCCTCCTCCACCTTCCTCCTGCCCTGGGAGGGCAAACGCAGGCCAGCTGGGCACGGGCCCAGGGCGCAAGCACACCCACACCCACACCCGGGTGTGAGCCCGTGATCCTGGACGTTCTGTAGCAGGGGGCACAATAATGAGCTCCTTTCTGCAGGGACCTGGGCGCAGAGGGATGGGTGGCTTTCCCAGGCACCTGGGTATCCTGACTGCCCCGGGCGAAATGGCACGTGAAGTGAACACACAAGCAAAATCCAAAGGACAGGATCTGACTCGGGAAAAGGTGCACGGTGACAGCCCTGTCAACTGGTTTTCCCGGCCTGTGGCTGGGTGGCATCTTCCGTGGGACGCTGAGCCAGGGGTGGAGGCAGCAGCGAGGAGCCCTGGGAGGAGGCAAGAATGCCAGACTCACGGGAAATGTGCTGAGAGAGAGAGAGATTCTCATCTCTCTGACCACACAGACACCCTTGCACACTGCAGAGGGCTTGGTCTCCCAAGCCTTAGTTTCCCCACTGAGGACTAACGTTCAAAAATAAATATATATATCTGTACTGATTTCAGAGAGAAAGGGAGAGGGAGAGAGAGAAAAACATCAGTGACAAGAGAGAATCATGAATGGGCTGCCTCCTGCACACCCCACATTGGGGATGGAGCCCGCACCCAGGCATGTGCCCTGACCGGGAACCGTGACCTCCTGGTTCATAGGTGGATGCTCAACCACTGAGCCACACCAGCCGGGCAAGGGCTATCATTTTAAAAACAGCCGCAGCTTAAGAGTAAAGGGGAGAATTCTTAGAGCAGCGATCTCCTTGTGGGTCGGAACGGCCTGGAGGGCCTGTTCCAGCGGGGACCACCGGGTCCCACCCCGAGTGTGCGCTTCGGCAGGTCTGGCGTGGGCCCAGGACTTGGGTTTCTAAGAACTTCCCAGGGGAGACAGATGGGGCCGGTCCAGGGACCACACTTTGAGGACCGCCACGCTGGAGTACAGCATCCATATGTCGTGGCAGGAGGCGCGCCAACACATCGACAACATATGCCGTGGAGGAGCTTCTCTTAGAAATCTGGTTTAAGGAGGCCCAATGGCTTCAGAGTTTGAACCGTAGCTGTTCATCGGGTTTTGAAGAGGATGCTGTTTGTGGAAGACTGTTCTAAGCCGTCTTTTCTGCCCTTGTCCCCCTCCCCCCCACCCCAGCTAGACGTGGCTACTCTGCCATCCGTTAAAAGGCATAGCATCAGCCAAGCAGACACCCTCACAGCCCATGGGACACAACTGAGTCCCCTACCCTTTCCCTGAGGGCAGATGCCAGCCTTGCTCAGAGGAGCCCAGCCACCTCCCCTCCTGCCCCCCCCCCATGTCACTCAAGCCAGGGGCACAGTAGGCGTGCCATTAACGCGGAATGGGTACATGTAAACATTCTTCAAGGACACAAACCCTCCCAGTGTACCAGCCTGCAAGGCATCTTTCTCCGCACAGCTCCGTCCGAGTTAATTTGCAGCCTCCTGGCAGCCGTCCGAGCTGACGGGCACCTCCAACAAACCCAGGCTTTCAGTCCATCCACCTGTTTTCGGTGGGAGCGGCCACGGCGCCCGCTGGGGGTCCCTGCATGTCCCCGGGCCTCGCCCTCTGCCGGAGCTTTCCTTTCCCCTCTGTCCTCCATCCTGCTCGCCCCCCTCCCCCCAGACCTGCAGCCCCCCTGCCCCTGCATCAGAGCCCGCCACAGCCCATCCCTGCTGTGAACGTGGCTCCTTCCGTCTCTTCCTTCAGAAACTGTCTTCTGACCCAGGTTTCTGGGGCACACACTCTCCCCCCACCCCCCAGCGCGGCCTGTGAGTTTGGGGCTCCTGAGAGCTCAGGTTTCAGTAAGGTGGGCAATTCTGACTAAATGCAGCTGTTAAGGCCTCAAATTAGAAGAAACCTTAGCCAGTTGGCGTGACAGTGCGGCGGCGGCTATCGGTTCCATCGGCCAGGTTTGAGTTACGGGCCTGGAAGCCAAGAAGAAAACGGGCTTCATGCAAAACAAAAGTGATGGAATTCGGGGGTGAATTACATAAGGAATCCACCCGCTTTCCCCAGACTGGGGGCGGGGGGCACTTTAAAGTTTGAAACAAGGAGAAAGGAAATAATTTAAAAAAAAAACAACACAACAAAACCACCACCAGTAGCCCTGGCAGCTCCCTCCTGCCTCGGGGTTCCCCTGTCAGCCCGTCCTTTCTCCCGCTCGGGCCCTGGAAGTTAAGGAGCGCTGCCACTTTAAGAGCCGGAAGGTGCTGTTCTCGGGGCCTCGGAGCTCCCCTTCTCAGTGTCAGCTTGGAGCTGAGGTCACATCCCCCACCGCAGGGCTGCCCGGGGACAAAAGCCATCTATCAACCCATCTGATGGAGCCTCCCTGGGCTGGATCGGTATCTAGGGCCAAACTAGGGTGTGCACGCTGCAAACTCCAGCTCTCCGAAAGGGGAACTTGGTTTTCAAGAAGAGGGTCATTTTTAACTAATTTTTTTTTTTTTTTTTTTAGTTCTTGGGAAGGAACCAAATCAGCGTCTTTCAGTCAGATTGCTTTGTAGGGGGAGAAACTGCCTTTTAAAAAAAAGGAAGGGGGGTGGTGGGGGGGAAATGAGATGCCCTGCTGCTGGACCCCCTGCGGGGGTTTTAGTGTCCCCAGGGCGGGCCAGGGCGCAGGAGGTGCACAGCTCTGAGGGGCACTGACACCCGCCCCCCTTGTCCTGGGCCTGGGCCTCCCCAGTGGAATCCAGGGCTGGGAGCAGGTTAGGGCTCCCCCGGCACCCTGGGGGGGGGCGGGGTGCAGTTGCCCAGTGTGAACTGGGCCAGATGCACCCTGAGGCCTCAGGGACACCCAAAGCAGAGCCTGGGGGGGAAGGGAAACTGATCCCAGGCCCTTTCCACCGCCTGTGCTGCCTGTGCTGCATGCCTGCCTGCCTGCCTGCCTGCACAGTTGGTTCCCCTGCCGGAGCTGCAGCCTGCAGCCTGGATGGCCCAGTTCTGCCAGTTCCTGAAACCCAGTTGGCGGAGGAGCAAAACAAAACAACGCAATCCCATCCCCGGGGTAACTCAAGTCCTTTCTTGCAAAGCCCCGCGGTGCGCGCATCCGCGTGGGGCTGCGGAGGGAAACACACTCGCGTTTTCCCGCAGGAGGACGACACGTGGGGGGGCCTCCCCACACAAGGGCACCGGCGGGGAGCTCCCGCCTCGCCTGGGGGGGGGGACCCTTGGGCCCGAACACTGGGCTTATGTGTATTCATTTATTTATTTTTTAGCAAGAAGAGAGAAAAACGGGTAGAAAGGGTTCCGCTGGCGTTTCCCAGCTGTGAGCAGCATATGGCAGACATGAAATAAAGTTTTATGAAACATTATAAAGAAAACAGAGCAGGGATTTAAGTTTCGGGCCTTCCCCCTCCCCCCCCACGAATGGGGGAAGAAGAAAAAAAAAAAAGTCAAGAAACTGGAGCGTTTGGGAAGGAACAAATGCTTCTCTGTGGAGTTGGTCTCCCTTCCCCCAACAAAAACAAGAGGTCCGGGCTCGGAGGAATTTGCAAGCCGCGATCTGCCAAAAACATTGTGAAAAACTATGGGGGATTCATTGGAAACAGATGGGCTTTTTTCGGCTTTAATTCTGAAATTCGCTCCCTTTTCGGACACAATACAAACAAACAGGGGGGCGCCGCGGGACGAGATCGCACGGGGCATACGGGCTGCGGGGAGCCCCGTCGTCGTCCTAGGGCTGCGGGCGTGGGGCCGGCCGGTCCCGCGGGAGAGGGCGGCCGGAGGGACGTGGCCAGGACCGCGGGAGGGGCGCCCCCGGGGCCATCCCTGGGCACCGGGCAGCTTTGCGAGGTGGCGGGTCGGGGAGCCGGGGAACGTGCCCCCCCCTGCTCAGAGACCGTGCCTCTCCCCTGCGCCCCTCCCTCCAGGGCCTCCAGGGGCGCGCGCCCGGCCCCCCCTTTTGGGGAAGTTCGGAGGCACCTCCGGCCCAAGAGACCTTTCCGCCCCGGCTCCTCTTGAATGCAGCCCGAGGAGGGTGCCCGCTGGGTTTCCCCCGGGCATCCCTCGCGCCTTCCGCGGGGAGCGGGAGGAACAAAGACCGGTGGAAAGGGGAGGCCAGGTCCCCCCAGCGGGGCGCCGGGGGGAGCGCGCGCGCTGCGAGGAGGCCCGGCGGCCGGCGGTGCGCGCACCCCGGGGGTTAATCCGTGCCTTACCTGCGGGGAAGCTGCAGAGCAGGAAGGCGAGGGTCGGCCAGAATCCCAGGGCTGATGGTCCTGCCCCTCTCCCCATACCCATCCATCCAGCTCGGCCTGTTACCACTAGCCTCTCCCTGCAAAGAAGAGTGGAGGAGAGAAGCAGAAAAATCAATCCCGCTGCGCAGGAGAGGCAGCCTCGCTCCGCCGGCGGGAGCAGCGAGCCGGGCGGCTCGGTCCCCCTCGGGCCGCGGGCGCCCGGCGCGCCCCCTCCCCGCGGGCCCCGCCCTCGCCATCCATCACCGGGTCCCCCTCCAATGTGGGCCCGGCCCCGCCGCCCCCGCCGCCGCGCCTCCCGCCCCCTCGCGCTCGGGTTTCAGCGCCGCCCGCGCGGGGTGGGGGGGAGCTGGGCGGGGACCGAGGCGCCCGGCGGGTGGCGGGGCCGCAGGCACCTCGGGGGACCCCAGGACGCAGCAAGGAGGGCCCAGTTCCGGGGCCGGCTGGCCCTGCAGAGCGCGCTCCCTAAGTTCCCCCGTGAAATCTCCAACCCAAGTAGAAACTGTGTTTGGAGACAAACCCCAGGTCCCCTTTCCAACTAGACGGCCTGTCCCGAAGCCGCTCGTTGCTCTCACTCACAGGGGTTCCCCGGGGCAAGCGGCCGCAGATCCGCTTCCCCAATTGTCCGGGGTTCGGGCGGGATGGCCCCTGGGACCTCAGCCAGGAGCGCACCTGGAGGCCCGCCCGCTCGCCTGGCCCCGGCCACCCACCCCGCCTGGGCTTGGCTGCCTCCAGCCCCCTCTACCCCCTCCCAGCACCGCGCTGCCTCCCTAGCACTTGCCCTGGCTGCGCTCCGGAGCTGGAGGCCTGCGGGCCTGTCAGAGGCAGGAGGGCTGCCACCCCAGAGGAGGCGTGGGGACAGCGGTCCCCGCGATGCTCAGGGCCCTGCCACCAAGGCGGCTCTAGGCAAGGCATCGGGGTGATGACTTCCTTCACCCGGTCGCCTGCTTTTCTAGGAGAGAAGTGCCTGCTCCCCGGGGTTCCCTGAGCCCCGCAGCGCTCCTGCCCCTGCTCCTGGGCTATTTAAGAGGCTGGCAGCTCCCCCTGAGCATCCTTTGGCCGGAGTACAAAATACGCCAGAGCAAGTGTTTTCAAACCAATTCCTCCCCTCGGCCCCCTCACCTCCCTTCCAAGCCTACTCATCTGGTTCCCTGGAAGAGCACCCCGCGTTTTTGTCCAATTGCGATGTTTCTCTTAAGCACTATCACAGCCCTAGCCCGCTGCAGGCCACACAGGCTGCAGGGCGCGGTGCCTGCCAGGAGGGGAGTCTAGCTCCAGAGCAGCGAGCTCTGGGCGAGGAGGGAAGGAAGCCCCAAGCCTGCAGACACAACCCACAGCAGTCACACTTCTGAACCTGACTTCACAGGCAAGAAAGGGCATAAGGGCCCCAGCCAGTGGCTGTTCCCTCAGGACTGAGGGCCAGGAGGGCCTCTGCCCGCCTGCCTTCACAGCTGGGGTGCCACCATCTTTTCCCCTTTAATAGTGAGGGCCCAGTCTAATTAGCAGGTTCTAATTATCTCCCCCTCCACTGAGTTTCACCAGAAGCCCTGGTTTGCAGACCGCGACAGGATTGCCCACTGAAATCCTGGTCTCACATGGCATTCCTCTTTTTAAAAAAATATATTTTATTGATTTTTCACAGAGAGGAAGAGAGAGGGACAGAGAGTTAGAAACATCAATGAGAGAGAAACATCCATCAGCTGCCTCCTGCACACTCCCCAAGGGGGGACGCGCCTGCAACCAAGGTACACGGCCCTGACCGGAATCGAACCTGGGACCCTTGAGTCCGCAGTCCGAAGCCTTATCCACTGAACCACACCGGTTAGGGCCATGGCATTCCTCTTAAGGTTGTCCCACCCTTGGGCCAAACCCACCCATGTATTCTTCAGAAGCCCGGGACAGCCCTGGCACACTGAGGCAGGCTAGGGCCAGCCTGCACACGGGCCTCTTCCAGGGCCACCCGTTCACACCATCTGGATTCTCCTTTCGCCAGGTCAGCCTGAGCCTCCTGCTAATGAGAAGGGACCATCCATTTGTATTCTCACCAGCAAATGCGCCGCCGCCACCACCACCAGCAGCAGCTCTGTGGCACCTCCAGGCTGGGAACACAGCACAGACCTGCAAATGCTGGACTGGTGTGGTTCAGTGGCTGAGCATCGACCTATGAACCAGGAGGTCACGGTTAGATTCCCGGTCAGGGCACAGGCCTGGGTTGCAGGCTCGGTCCACAGTGTGGGGCGTGCAGGAGGCAGCTGATCCATGATTCTCTCTCATCATTGATGTTTCTCTCTTACTCCCTCTCCCTTCCTCTCTGAAAAAACAACAAAAACCCCTCCAAGCAGCCTCTTTCAGCCCTGACCTTGACCCAAGACGGAACCTTTGATAACCAGTCTTCTGGTCTCTACACCCCAGTTTCCTCATCTGCAAGGGGCTAGCTGGTCATACAGTTTGGGGGGGGGCACAGGGCCACGGGGACTCCCGCAGCATTCCTGCTAGGGGGTTGATTGGGGTTCATCTGGACTGCAGAAACAATTCTTATGGCAGAAGCAAATAATCTGGGAAAGGGAATGCCAGGGCTTCTTTTTCTTTCTTTCACGAGAAAAAGTGTGTGAGGCTGAATGTGGGCATCAGGAAAGCGATTTGGCCTTTGCCCCGTGTATGCCGGCCCCATCAGAGCAGCACGGGGTCGTGTTGACCTGGAGAAACCTGACTCTACTGGCCAAATGGCCCCGGCTTATTGACAACTCCCCAACTCTTTGCAAAAGAGTAAGAAATTCTTGAAACGCTGGGTTTTGGAACTTGGCGCTTCATTTGCCAGAGGAACTCAGAGTGAAGTCGACTTTAGACAAATGGCTCCTGTTAAGAGTCTGACCACTTACGCGTTCTCCCCGAGGCTGTAGCCTGGGCCTCACGGTAGGCACCTTCGGAGCACTTGGTCCCCGCACGGCCTTTAGCAAACAAACATTCTGCAAAGATCCCTCCAGCATCCATCTTCCCTGAAATTTGGGTTATGTTCTCCTAAACGCATTACTTGCGGCTGGCCCCTGCATGGGCTCAGTATGCATTTGCTTGCTACCGCCTCAGCCCGCCCTGCGGTTCATCACCCCTTGTTTGCCATCCATTCCATCTGCAGGCCTGGACGGAGCCGAGCAGTCTCTCCTTCAGATGAAATATGGACATTTACGCTGAGCCTGGGAGCACCACGGTCCTTGGGGATCCCCGCTGTTTATCATGCCTCATCCAGAAAAAGTACCTGTTTATCCTATTTTCTTTTTTTTTGTTGTTGTTTCCTGTCTCTGAGGACAATTCCGATCCGTGGCGATTTCCCCCCCGAATTCTGGCTCTGACTTGCTATCGTAAGTGACCCTGGGGGTGGGACTCTGTCAGAAGGAATTCTGGAAGTCTAAACAGAATTCATCCTGGGGTTTCTCCCTCGTCTCCCGGCCTGTCTCTGCCTCCTCAGAGAAGGCGACCCGATGGGTCTGGTTTCATGGTCTCTTCTCACCAAGTACATCTGGCTTCGTCCAGTTAGTGGGGACTTGACTTTTGAGTATATATCCCACCAAAGCAACTATTAAAAATGGCTCTTCCTATGTGGCTGGGGCTCCCTTTGTGGGCAGGGGGCCCAGTGTGTCCGTCCTTGGGCGCAGGCGTGTATGGAAGGACAGTTGCTCATTTTGGCCATGAGGCATCACCGCCATCTTTAATGACCACTGGCCCCTTCCCTCCAGGTAGTCTCAGGGTAGATAGAAGCACATATAAAGCCAATCAGTCAATCCATCAAGCTATCTATCATCTACCTGCCATTTTACCCCAAACTGTTAGCAACCTGCTGCCTGCTCCCTCCCCAGTGAGTACTTCCTGCTTTAATTGCTTTCTCTGTTGAAATGTCCGATGCCCCCTTCCATCATGGCAGGAGCCAGGCAGTCAGGGAAGAACCGAGTTCCCAAGCCAACGTGGGACGTACAGATGTGCGTACAGGCAGGATCACATCTAAAGTAGTCCACGCGAGGAATGCCAAGTGTCTGACAGCTACGGCCTCTCGGGAACTTCAGTTCCCAAGGAAAGACGCTAATGCTGTCCCTTCTCACTGGGAAGTCACGTAACTAGCTCTTGTCTCAAACCCCACTGCAGAAGGCAAGTAACCTGCCAGAAGCCGCCCTGCCGCCTTGTGGGTGACTCGGCTGTCCCACCACCACGAATGGGCTCACCAACTCCTCCCTAGGCACCGGAGTATCTGGGGTAAAATGCTCCTCCTCTGTTAACCCTACTCCATGCATGTGCTTATCCTTTCGCTCTGAACAAAAGGATTCCCCCCAGCCTCAGCCCAGCTGGGTGGAGCCCGCTTGGTGGCCTGTGACAGTTTCTAGGGTTGCGTTTCCCTGATATTTGGGTTTAAGCCTTTCCCCCCACTCCACCTTTTCACACTTTTCCTTCTTAACCTTGGAGTTTCTCAGTAAGCTCCTGGGGCAGCCACATTTTTTTTCTCTCTCTCTTTTTAAGAAAATACATATTTTTACTGATTTTAGAAAGGAAGGGAGAGGGAGAGAGAGAAAAACATCAGTGATGAGAGAGCATTGCTGATTGGCTGCCTCCTCCACGTCCCACACTGGGGACGGAGCCCACAACTCAGGCATGTGCCCTGATGGGGAATTGAACCATGACCTCCTGGTGCCTAGGTCGATGCTCAACCACTGGGCCATGCTGGCCGGCAGACCCCTCAGCTTCTCAACCTGCGGAATCATGGCCTGGCTGCCTGGGGGGTGTCTGGTTCCAGGGATCCCAAATCTCCAGGGAGCCAGTGAACTGGTGCTGGCTGTGCACCTAGCTGGCCTTGCCCACCCCTGACCGAGTGAACGTGTTGCTGAACAAGAGGGAAATGTCATCTGAAGAGCGACATTCTGTGCTCTCGCGGCAGCCTGAAATTCTTCAGTAATAAGCGCCGGCAATACTCTACATACCTGAAACCACACCTTGAGAAAACACTTAGCAACCTCTTGTTCTAAAGCAGCTTTTGGGTCCCGGCGTCAAGACGCACCAGGTTCCCGTCACGGAGAACAGGCAGCCCAGTCAGTGTTTACCTCTCCCCATTCCAGTATGTTCTTGGGAGAAGAACCAGCTTGGAGCCATTCACGCACCAAAAGGCGCGCGTCTGAACGGACAGTGAGCCTGTGTGTCTCTCCCAACCAGCAGAAGGCTGGGGTATTTGGATTAATGAACCGTTTGGTGCCAAGCGCACATAGCACAGACACTTAGCAATGGGGAGCAGATAACCAAGTGATTCATCAAGTTCAACGTTGTTTAGAGTTTGGCTGATGCAAAGCTGAAGGAAAGAACATCCCAGCTGATGGGGGGCCCCGGGGGGTGGGGAGAAAGGTGCCAATCCAGAAAGAACAAATGTGTCAAATGTATGTGACTCTCCCCTCCACCACCGTGGCTTCGGTTGGAACCCCAAAGTCCCCAAGAATAGAAATGGCAGAGAGATGCTCAAGTGTAGGCCTTGTGGTGCCAAGTTCAGTGGTTTTCCCACCAAACCACAGCTGCTTCTCATCGTAGCCCAGCGCCTTTTATTGTTGTTGCTGGTCAAATAATACGCCTCGTACGCATTACGATGGGACCGTGAATTAGAAACGGGAGTATGTTCAGGGTTATACTGTTTCCAGAAACAACTAGAAACATACAAACATTTGAAGAAAAGGCTCCCTGAGCAATCTCCCTCGTCCCCCTAAAACCTTAGTTAAGTGGAAATAATTATAGAATTCTTTTTTTCTTTCTTTGGATGCTAAATGGTATGTTGAGGTCAAGTTTTATTTTATTTTATTCTTAAATATATTTTTATGGATTTCCGAGAGGCAGGGAGAGGGAGAGAGAAACATCCATGGTGAGAGAGAATCACAGATGGGCTGCCTCCTGCAGGCCCCACAGGGGAGATCAAGCCCGCAACCTTGATCGGGAATCCAACTGTGACCTCCTGGTTCCTAGGTCGGCGCTCAACCACGGAGCCACCCACAGGTGAGTCCTGCGCACCAAGATGTCCATAGTATCAATTCATGGCAGTCCCTTCAGATCACAGGCCATTCAGAGCACGTCTCAAAGTCAAAGCTAGGTGGGCTTCTGCCCCCAGAGATTGGCCCTTGACCCTGAAAGGAGGGGCCTGGGCAACGCCCTGGCTTGGTTTGCTTTGTCCTCATTAATTCCCGCTTCAGGTTTAAGCCTCCCCCCTCCATCTTTTCACACCTTCCCTTCTTGACCTTGGACTTTCTCAGTAAGCTCCTGGGGCAGCCACAGAAAGGCAATATATTGCCTATCAGGTCCACAGTTAGTGGATTCCAATGGCATCCATTGGAAAACCATGGAAAATCTGACACTTGCGGAGTTCAGGGATCTCCTTCCTCAAAGTGCTCTCAACAGGAAAACACAAAAGCAACATGAAAACCCTGCAGCATGGAAAAGACTGGCATCCGGCTTTTTCTGACCATAGGATCCTGAGGCACAAAGCCAGGTGCGCTTCGGGATAGTCAGGGAAGCGTCTGGAAACCAGGATGTTGAAAACCAAGTATGAGACTGCTGGAGCTGCACTGGCTGATGTAAAAGCAACATGAACTCCCCCGTGTCCCGTTCCAGGGCACAGTGACTCACAAAGTCAGCAACGAGCGCTGGTGAGCAGGTCCGGACCTGTGAGGGGTGCCCCGAGGAACCTCCTCCTGTCTACAGGTGAGTCTGACCTCGTATACACCCTTGGGCGAGGCAGGCCTTGCTTTTTTCCACTGCCCTGTTCACGCTGCCCCCTCGTAGCACTGTAGCTAAGGGAAGGGAGGGCCAAATAAAAAAAACACACACAAATAAATGCCTGTCATTTGAATGAGGCTGCATACCAGACAGATGGGGAAGCCTGGGCCTCCCTTCCTCAGGTTCAAGGTCTGTTCGGTTTGTTGAGTGAATAAACAATGGTGTTGTTTGGAAAGCAAGGCCTTCTCCTACAGGGCCTCAGGGACACGGCAGACACCTGTGCTACCTTGACCTTCCCTGTGGGATTGTAAATTCTGGGATGATGCTCTTTAAAGGGGACTGTCTTTTCAGTGCACAGGCAAAGCAGATCGCAATGAGCCTGCGCTGGTTACTGGTAAGATGTTTGTTTACACGCAGTTTCGCTTGGGAATAACTCTCTCCTTTCCCTGGAGGGCAGACTGCTGGAGAGATGGGTGGTCTGAAGGCGTGACTAAATTTGGGGACCACGCATGGTAAAAGCAAGCGCTTGAGTTTAATGCACTGGGTAACCAGGCTGGAGGGGGAAAAGCACCTTTGTTCTGCGGGCCCCGGGCTGTCCCCCTGCACCTCTCTGGGCCTCAATTTCTTCTTCTGAGAAATGGAAACGCCAGCAAATGCAGGGACACTGGGAGTGCGGCTCCAAAAACTCCCCGTCCCACCGCTGGGAATGCTCAGCACGTCTTCATTGTATTTGACATTTCCTCATCTACGAATGCCTGTGCTGGATCCCACGCTGGGGGCTGGAGAGCCTATGGAAGCATCCTGCTAAGAGGAGCTCCTCCCGCCTCCATCCTGTGTTACTATGTGCACTGGGGAGGCAGTGAGTTGCGCCTTGGGGAGTCTTGGAAGAAGAGCAAGCAGGCAGGCTTCTCAGCAAAGGCCAGAAAGCTCTCCTTGAAAAAAGTGCCACGTTACTGCAAGACCCCCCTTTTTTGGGGGGGGTCACAAATCTGGTTATTGAATAAATACCTGCAAATGGAGAGACAGTCTGAGGCAGCACGTGGGATGGGGAGGCCACCCACCCACCCACCTTTCCACAGGTCCATTCAGAGAGGAGGCACCTGTCTGTCATCTGGGAAGGAATGGTGGGAGCAGGGCTGGTGAGAAAAGGAGGCTGGGGCCTCCCTCACCATCATCCCTGCCCAGCGGGTCTCCCCACCAGCAGAGCAGGACACTAGCCTACGAGGGACCAATGTCCCTGTCAGGACAGGGGACACCCGGCTCGCTGCTAATACCAGCTGGCCTGGAAGGTGGCAGCAACACCCAGCTGACAACAGGGAGCACCCTGGACGTGGGGTGCCCCACCCAGGGCCTTCCTCCTCTCTGCTCCGTCCCCAGGGAAGTCTGCCCCACTGTTACTGGAGACCACGCCCCTTATAAAGAGAGTTTGTCTGTGGCAGCTGTGGTGGTGGGACTGCAGGAAGCCTCTTCTTTGTAGATGCACAGCTGGCATTTTTGTGACACTGCACAGTTCCTGCAAGGGTTGGTGAGACCTTTCCAGGTTCTCCTTCGGCTGCCCTTCCGGGCACAGCCAACCTCCTTTCCCAGGATCGTGGCTCTCGATTCCCAGGAAAATCTCCTGGGAGAAGAGCAAGGTTCGTGCATGGACTTCCTTCCCAGCTTTCTGCCATAGGTGCCTGAAGATCAGGCACCCTCGCCAGCAGGTACCATTTTATATTTCTGCTGGAGGACCCTAAAGCCAGAGGGACAAGGTGATGGGTCTCCTTGAGGGGACCACGCTGCCACTCAGCACGACCTGCAATTCTGTCCCTTGAACTCGGAAGGGGGGGGGCTGTAGACACACAGGGGATTCCTCTTCCTCAGAGGCCAGTCCCGGCCTCCCCACCGGCCACAGGCGACACCTTTCCTAGAGAACACGCCGCTTCGCAGCCTGGAGGAGCTGGCAGCTCACCATTTCCTCTAGATGGCGCGATCTCCCCTAATTCCTCCGCTAGACACCCTATTTGTAAAATTCCCACAACCCAACGCCTTTGGAAACCACAGGGCAAAGCAGCAGCAGCTCGAAGGCCCCATTAAAATAATCACAATTTGGGGGGGGGGGAACGGAGTCTACCTCCGAGCAAATGCAATGTAAATACATTAACAGGCGGTGTCCCCACTTCGACCCTCCCCCTAAATACACCTGTCCCCCTGTCCGCCTGGGCGGGAGCTGGGTGCGGAGTCGCCGCCCTGCATGGCCCGAGCCGAAGGGCGCAGGGACGCGGGGACCCTGGGGAACCCGACCGACCCCTCGGAGCCCAAGCCGAGCCCCGCAACATCGAGTCCCGCAACATCGGGCACCTGCACTCCCAGCAAAGGCCCTCTGGGACCCCAAAGCCCCAAGCACAGGCGCTCCTCCCGGCTCTGCAGCCGGGGCAGCGCGTCGGGGGAGGAGGGAGCCCGGCTGGTTGGCGTTCCGCGGCGGGACAGCCCGGTGGCGGGCTCCGTCCTAGGCTCCCGGGAGAGAGGGAGCTCCCAGCCCCGCACACGTTGCAGATATCCGCCGGGCTGTCCAACCGCGCGCTGCCGGCTGCCTGGGGAGAGCCTTTTAGGAAAAAAAAGAAGAGCGAACACCAAACCACACAAACTTTGCTGCCAAGAGCGAAAGCCATCGAGGCGCAGCGGAGCTCCAAATCTGGGCAAGATGAGACGTGGGCTTGGGAAGGACCCAACCCGTGCGGTGGCCCGTGCGGTGGCCCCTGCGTGTGTCTGCGGCGGGCGCCGGGGGTTGGGGTTGGGATTGGGGAGCCGGAGCCAGCGGAGCCCACTGCGCTCCCGGCCCGCGCTTACCTTGGCGGCTGCATGGGCGAAGAGGGGGTGCCGGGGCGCCGCTCGTCCGCCCCGGGGCGAGGAGGGAGGGGCTCGGCAGGCGCAGGTCCCCGCCGCCCCGGCCGGCTCAGCAGCGGAGCGGGGCGCGCCGCCTGCTCCCGGGCTGCATGCTGGCGAGCGAGCGCCTGGAAGAGCCGGCCCGGGAGCGAACGGCTAGTGGGTCCCCAGCCCAGCGGCTCTGGCGGCGCAGCCCGTGCTCGGGAGACAACTGCGGAGTCAGATGCCTCGGGCCACCCCTCCCTCGCCGCCGGGCCCCCGCCTGCCGCCTCCAGTGCGGCTTCGCTCGCGAGGTTCCTTTGCGCGCAGAGGGGAGGGGGCGGGCCAGCGCCCCGGGCGCCGGCGGGGGGGCGCGCGGCGAGCGCAGGCGGAGGAGGAGGGGGGTGGGGGGAGGAGGAGGAGGAGGAGGAAGAGAAGGAGGAGGTGGGATGCGGGGTCGGATCGCCCCGCCCCCCGCAGCCTCACCCTCCCGCACCCGCAGGGGTTGGGTGGCTGCGTGGGGGGATGCGCACGGGTTGGGGGTGCGCGGGCCAGGGCAGCGATCCCCGGAACCACCCCAACTTCCCAAATCTCCCGCTGGGGTGCCGTGGAGAGCAGGTTTTGCACCCGCAATTCCACGATGGTCAGGAGGGAGGGAGTTCCTGTGAGGTCTCCGCGGTGCACAGCCCTGTGAAGCACCTTTGTTCTACTGAGATTTTTTTTTTTAAGATTATGATTTTTTAAAAAATGTATAATAATACGGACGAAATGTGTAACACGCGATGCGTTCTTTCGTAAGGTTTCACGTAACCACACAACTCAGTCTCAGGGAGAGGGAAAAGGAGACGATCCCGCGTCCCTCCCCACGGGGCCGCGCCCCAGAGGTAACCCTGGGTCAGGGTGTGGCCCCTGGCCGTGCTTCCCGGCCCTTGCTCTGCACTTTTGCAGGCGCACATTGTAAGGCGACTCGCACGGGCTTTCCAAAAGGGTGTTTTACCACGCGGCGCAGGCACACACCCACCCGCGAGCACACAGCCTCGAGACTTGAGCAGCGGCCAGACCCCGGGGTTTGGAGTTGGGGGGGTGGGAGACCCTGCAGGCAAACAGCGAGGAACCACCCAAACGCCTGGGCGTGAAGTCAGCCGGAGCCGCGACTCGCGTCCACATCCTCATCGCATCGCAGGGGTAGAGACTGGCCAGCGCGTTTCAGATAGAATGATGACCTTCCGTTCTCACAGAAAGCGCACTGCCTTGGATTTGGAGGTGGTGGGGGAATCTTCGGATTTGCAAAATGAAAAGACATCATCTTTTCAAGCGCGATCGCTATTGATGCTTGTGGTCTTGAGGGAAGTGGTTTGAACACCACAGCCTGTATCTGACCGGCCAAGTGTAGGGAGGGAATCTATAGCTGGGATATAAGTATAATCCTGGGGTGTAGCAGGAAGGGGCTGGGTATTGGGATGGCTGGTTTCTATAATTAGTTCTGACCTTGGGCAAGATACTGGGCAAACAGGGGCGCTAGGGCAGTTGTACTAGGTGTTGGGTGAGCGTGTGTGTGCTCCAGCCCTAATATCTGGTGAATAGCTGATTTTTTCACCTTTCAACTAAGCTTTGTCAGCACCTTTCTCTTTTTGTTAAATCCTCACCCGAGGACATTGATTTTTAGAGAGAGTAGAAGGGAGGAGGAGAGACCCACAGAGAGAAACATCCATGTGAGAGAGACACATGGACTGGTTGCTTCCTGCACACCCCCTGAGCAGAGCCGGGAATCGAGCCCACAACCGAGGCACATGCCTTTGACCAGAATCGAACCTGGGACCCTTCAGTCCCCGGGCTGACGCTCTATCCACGGAGCCAAACCAGCCAGGGCTCAACTAAGCTTTATTATCTCCTTGGCAAATGGCTCTCCTAGCATCTTATGCTTTGCTTCCTAACACTGATCTCACTTTGCAGTTATGCACTCCTGAGGGTGACCCCTCTGTAATGCAAGCAGCCAGGAGGCCAGGGTCAGGGCTGTCTGGGGTCCTCAGTGCACCCCTGGCACTCGGTACAGTGCCTGCTGGCGCATAATAGGCACGCTCCAAGATTTGGGGGTGCCGATCACCCGGATAATAGATTTCCTAATGCTCTTCCAGGGTCGCTTGGCATTTTCGAAAGATCTGTTAGTGGAAACATCTCATTTTAAAACGAAGCCTGTGGGACGTGCCCAGGAGGGTTTTCCCATCTTGGGAAACAAACAGCCCACTGTCTAGATGAGAACAGGCACTTCTCAGCTCAGCCACCGGCTGCACAGGCTGCAGGCCAGCAGCTATTTACCTTGATGAGCGCGCTCCTGTGGAGAAGACAATGAATATTAATGCAACTCATTAAGTCCTTGATTAAGTTGGAACCAGGCATCCGCCCGTTGCAATACACAGATGAGCACTCGGAGTTGAATGAGGCCGTGGGGTGTGTTTAGGGTGCAAATTAACAAATGTATGGGCTTTCAACTGACAATCTAGAAACAACCCTAATAGAAAGTGCCAGGGAACGCTCGCTGTCTTTACTGCAAAGGGCCTGAATTCCTTAGAAACCTGGACCAGAAATAGGCTAACTTGGGTTGAAGGGTTAAAAAAGTAAGGTCGCCCAGACACAAGTGGTGAGGGGTGGATCAACTCAGTGCAAGATCAATGTCTCTATTTGCTTTTGTCTTGTCCAATAAGTATTGTCGCTAAGGGAGCGGTTAAAACCTGGCCTCATATTGCCCTGGTTTGCTGCCTCAATGGTTAGTGTAGGCGCTCCCTCTGAAGGGTCTCGGGTTCGATTCCTAAGTTGCAGGTCCCATCCATGACCCCCACCCCTTACCTTTCACTCTCTGAAAAATCAATGGAAAAAACAAAACCCTCCAGTGAAGATTAAGTCAAGCGACTTTAAATAAAGTAGATCATCTTCTGTAATGTGGTGGGCCGCATCTAATCAGTTGAAGGCCTTAAGAGCAAAGACAGACGTTTTTGAAGAAGAAGGAATGTTGCCTCAATATTGAAACACAGAAACCCTGTCTGACTTTCCAGATAACTGCCCCGCTCAACAATTATATATACACATTGATTTTTTACAGAGAGGAAGGGAGAGGGATAGAGAGTCAGAAACATCGATGAGAGAGAAACATTGATCAGCTGCCTCGTACACACACCCCACTGGGTATGTGCCCACAACCAAGGCACATAACCAATACTCCATTCCAACAGTTCCACTCGAGATGTCTGAGAAGTACGCATTCTTTCATTCACTCCTTCATCTAGTCCCTAATAACCTATTGAGACAAATGCGTATATAGCATTGTGGAGGGCGTTGTAAAATATCGCAAGAAGTGTGATGGACTCATACTGTATTTCCCTGAAGATGCCCAGGAGAGCTTATGAAGCAACCAGGTAGTAAGCAACTCAGAGATAAGGGGCCATTTGTCTAACAGTAGGCTTGGTTGGACAGTGACCCCTTTTTTTAAAAAATACATTTCATTCATTTTTTTACAGAGAGGAAGGGAGAGGGATAGAGAGCTAGAAACATCAATGAGAGAGGAACATCGATCAGCTGCCTCCTGCACACTCCCCACTGGGGATGTGCCCACAACCAAGGTACATGCCCTTGACCGGAATTGAACTTGGGACCTTTCAGTCCACAGGCCAACGCTCTATCCATTGAGCCAAACCGATTAGGGTTGGGAATTCCAGTCTTACGCGCTAATGCCTAGGAGATGAGTGTGCCATAACAATGAGAACCTTCTTTTTCTCCTGGATACTTTTTCTCCAGGGCACCAATCTTCAAGTGCCGTGATCTGAAATCTTTTTAATCCGTGAAATGTTTTAATGGGGAAAATGACCTTGGGTTGCTCTGGAGATGGAAGGTGGGGAAGGAGGAGGGAGAAAGCAAAGATCTAGGAGCAGAGGACACACAACTGAACTGCCAGGTCAGAAGGGTCTGGCATTAGCTGAGTGACCAGGGGGCCCATCACACAGCACCGTTTAACTCTTCGTTTTCATGCTTATAAAGTGGAAAGGCCTTTCCTTGAAGGGCTGGTGAGGACTCGAAAAGCGAAATCATATAAAATACCAAGAACAGGATCTCGAACAGGGCAGTGGGAATGCGGCAAAAGGCAGCCAGCATTTCCAGATCTCCGTTCATCTTCTCTGCATTAAAGACGGCAAGAAGCTGACCCTGTCTTGAAGCCAAGCACAAGCTGTACTCACTGTTTCCAAGCTGTGGATGACACCTTTCCAAAAACGAAGAAACAGCTACCACCAACACACGCTGCGGCTCACACTCCAGTGGCAGCCCCTGGGAGCTGCAGAGGTTTCTCTCCTTTTACTCGTATCTCTTGGCATTGATGTCACCCCAAGAGCCGCCACAGGCTTGCGGGGACTCAGGGCAGTACAGGCCACGAGCAGGATAGCAAGGTCTTTGGAATCAAGACGAATGAGCTTGAGTTCCCGGGCTTGGGTTGTGTCTTGGTCTCAGTTGCCTTGCTGTAAACAGGAAAGTCAGAGGGTGTTCAGACTGCCCGAGCTGACATTTACAAAGTGAAAGCTGTTTCTACTGCCATCACTAGGGATTACAAAGGAACTCATCTGATTACAAAGGAGCAAACAAGAGGACTCCCTGGGATTAGCACAATTTGTTCAGGCATCTCGTTTCTTGTTGCTCAAACTTGGTCTGGCTTTAGAAGGAGCCGGGGTTTCTCCTTAAAAGTGCTAGTTCCCGGCACTCAGTCCAGGGCTAGTGACATAAAAACCTCACAAATGAAGGCTTGGGCCTAAGTAATTTTTTTTTTAAAAAAGCCACATGGTTTGAATACCTATTTGCACCCCCATATTCACAGCAGCGTCATTCACAACAGCCAAAAGGAGGAAGTAACCCAGCCTTGTTCATGGGTGAGTGAAGGGACAAGCAGAACGTGGTACATACATATAATGGAATATTATTCAGCCTTGAAAAGGAAGGCGATGCCCACACGTGCTATACAACCTTGGACCTTGAGGACATTACGCTAAGTGAAATAAGCAGATGCACACTGTACGACTCCACTTACAGGAGGCACCTAGAGAAGTCAAGTTCAAAGAGACAGAAAGTAGAGTGCTGGTTGCCAGTGGCTGCGGGGAGGAAGAATGGGGCCTTGACGTTTCACGGGAACAGACGCTCTATTCTGGATGAGGTAGTCCTAGAGATAGATGATGGTTGCGCAAAGGTGTGAATGCGTGTCATGCCACCGAACTGTACACTTGAAAATGACAAAAAATGGGCCCTAACCAGTTTGGCTCGGTGGATAGAGCAACAGCTGCGGACTAAAAGGTCCCAATTTCGATTCCCGTCAAGGGCATGTACCTTGGTTGCAGGCACATCCCCAGTAGGAGGTGTGCAGGAGGCAGCTGATAGGATGTTTCTCTCTCATCGATGTTTCTAATTCTCTATCTCTCTCCCTTCCTCTCTGTAAAAAATCAATAAAATATTAAAAAAAAAAGGTAAATCGATGTGTATTTTACCACACATACAAATCTCACCGGCTTTTCCAGCACAGTGGGTGTGGGAACTTAAAATTGGGACTCCTTCGCCATTCCAAATGCTTATTTTCTGTTCCTTTACCTTATCCTGCACCCTTTCCACCACCTCAAGGCATCCATTTAGATGTGGCTAACATGCCCTGAAGGACAAGGAAGCAAGACTGGGAAGTGGAAGGATTTCCTCTCAAGACATAAGACCCCTCTCTCCTGCCTTTCCATCTACTCTATCTGTCAGTGTCCCCTTGGAGTGTAAGAACAGTAGTACTGTGCTCTGCTCTGGGGGAGGTGACCCCATTAGTGGTGACGTGGCCCAGCCTTCTGTCCTCCGACATCAAGCTGCCCAGGCAACCAGCCTCCTGGGCATCTCAATTCTCACCTCCTTGGAGTATGAGGGGAAGCTGGGACCTGCAGCCTTCCTCCCGGGGGACAAAGTATAGTGACCGGGAGTTCAAAGGTCAAGATGGGAAGGAGGACAGATTCCCGAGGACAGATTCCTTGCACAGCCATCTGCTGCTGCCTGGGGTCAGAGCCACATTTCCCCCCACAGGCGTCTCCCTTCTCCGGGCCAGAAAAGTCACCCTTGAATTAAGACGGTGGTTAAATACCTCTCAATAATTCATCATTTCTTTACATTGCTGCCCCTCTGCCTGCTTCTGCTTTTCTGGCTGCTTCTGCTTGTCTTTTTCTCTATTTAATTCAAAAGCGGTATTAACAATTTATGAGTACCTACGTGGTCACATATGTATGTCTGTGCTCACATGCCTTCCCCCTTCAAAATCAATACCAGGGAAGTTAGAGGTTTCAACATCAGACTATCTCTTTCCTGCTCCGTTTGATACAGCAACGAGGGCCAAATCTATGTATAGAGGTTTGGCCTGGATGAAGCTCAAGAGCTGTTTATTCCGTTCAACAACTCTGCCAGGCGCTGGGTCCCAGCAGATTTTTAAATAGAGCAAGAATACATTTCTGTGACAAAGAGCACCGAGAGGGAGAGAAAGCAGGACACGGAAAATGGGACGCTACGTTTATTCTGCTGTGACTTCAAAAGAGGGGAAACCGGAGCAGGAGCTGGTGTGGACGGGGAAAGCCCCGGAACAAAGTAGCTGACCCTGGAAAGGCGGGAGGGCAGGCAGGGCTGGACCTGGCACAGGGGGTCTCTGGTGAATGTTTGAGGTGGGCAGATAAAAGGCATTCTAAAGAGAATAGGAGATAGCCCTGACTGGTTTGGCTCAGTGGATAGAGCGTCGGCCTGCGGACTCAAGGGTCCCAGGTTCGATCCCGGTCGAGGGCATGTACCTTGGTTGCGGCAACATCCCCAGTAGGGAGTGTGCAGGAGGCAGCTGATCGATGTTCCTCTCTCATTGATGTTTCTAGCTCTCTATCCCTCTCCCTTCCTCTCTGTAAAAAAATCAATAAAATATATTTAAAAAAAAGAAAATAGGAGCTATGTGTGTGTGTGTTAATATTAACCCTCACCCAAGGATATTTTTTTTTAAGAGAGTGGAGGGGAGGGGAGAGAAAAACATCGATGTTAGACACATCAATTGGTTGCCTCTCCCACAAGGGGCGGGAGATTGAGTCTGCAAGGAAGGTACATGCCCTTACCCTGCAGGTGACCCTCCAGTCTGAGAGCTGACGCTTTAACCAAGGAACCACACCAGCCAGGGATAACTGTGCATATAGAACGCCCCTTTTGCAGAATGTGTGAGGAGGGAAAAATGACCAGTGGGATTATCCCGAGAAGAGGAACAGGGATGAAGGGTAGGTTAGGTGGGAGATTAATTTTTCCGAGTATGTTTCAGAATCTTAAAAATGTCTGCCATTTGCATGTATTACTTTTTTCAGGAAAAAAATAGTTAAGCAAATAAATACATGGATACACATCATGGGGCTGACTTAAAAAATTTTTTTTAAATTGATTTCAGAGAGGGAGACAGAGAGAGATGGAAACATCCATGTTGAGAGAGAATCATGGATCGGCTGCCTCCTGCACGCCCCCTACTGGGGATGGAGCCCACAACCCCCCCGCATGTGTCCTGGAATTGGGAATTGACCTGTGACCTCCTGCTTCCTCCGGGGACACTCAGCCACTGAGCCACACGGGCTGGGCAGGTGGGGAGCAGCTTTCAAGAGGCTTATTGATGGTAGACGAAAAGAAACCGGAAATGCACAGATGACGGATAGAGGACCTGTTCCTGCTTCATACATATTGTTAATGTCTTACATGCATGTAAAAACCTGGTTCGATTACTCTGCACCATACACAATGGCTTTATGGGTATTTAAAAAAAAAAAAAAGAGGTAGAATCTGGACTATTTTACATGGTTTAACCTCGGGTTTTTAACTTGGCCACTACAGGAGTCCCTTATTCTGGGGGACCCGTTCCAAGACCTCCAGTGGAGGCCTGGCACCCCAGATAGGACCGAACCTTTTGTGTGTGTGTGTGTGTGTGTGTGTGTGTTTACATATATATGCATATATATATCTATGCCGTGCTTTTTCTATACATACCTTTTCTCTAAAGGAACCATGTGGTGCGACTTCTCTCGGGCTTTTCCGAACGGCCAGCCGGGCACCGCTTTTGCACTCCGAGGCCGTTCGGAAGTAGAACACGGATCACGTGAAGCGCAAACACCGAGAGCTCGCCGCAGTCACGTGACCACCCAGCCGCCACCGCGCGTGCGCACGCGAGACGAGCGTGGGCAACATCTGCCACGCACGCGCAGCTGCGCGAAGGGAGCGTCCAGTCCCGGCGAGGCCGGAACAAATCCCGCGGGAGGGAGCAGATCGCGCGGGAGGGAGCAGGTCACGCGAGACTTCGCCACGCTTCTTCGAACGGCGCCGTGTGGAACTTGGGCATGGCTCATTCGTGGGATTTTTTTTTCCTCTCCATTTAATAGTTTCAGACCGCGCGGCTGTCAGCGGGTAAGTGAGACTGTGGGTGGGGTTGCGGGGCGGGGAGGGGGCGCCAGGGACGGACATTTAAACCAGGCCTCCTCTGCCCCGCTAAGCCCAAACCTGAGCGGCACGTCCCCAGTCGTCACAACCTTCGGCACACCTGCCAATGCAATGGGTGGGGCTTCAGTGCAAAATAAACATGGGGGAGGAGGGGCCTGGCACAGCAATGGTTAAGAATTTCAAGACGGTGATGGGTCAGGTGCGGCACTCATTCCTCCGTGCACCTTGCACACCTGTGAAGCGGACCGTGGTCTCCAGACACGGCCAGATGTGAGCACCACTGGGTTTAATCGAATGTATGCCGGGCTGCAGAGAAACATGCTCGGAGGCCTAGAGCTCATCTTTTATTTTTTATTTTTTAATATATATCTTTATTGATTTCAGAGAGGAAGAGAGAATCATGGATCGGCTGCCTCTCGCACGCCCCCTACTGGGGATTGAGCCGCTACCCGGGCATGTGCCCTTAGCCAGAATGGAACCTGCGACCTTCAGTCCCCAGGCCGACGCTCTATCCATTGAGCCAAACCAGCCAGGGCTTTTTTTTTTTTTTTTTTTTTGAGTATAATGTTGCATGAAGTCTTTTTTTTTTCTTTCCAGTTTTCTTACATTTTATTTTTTTAATTACATAAAGTATTACAAAGATTAGTACAAATATCTCTTTTTCCCCCTGCCTTCCCCCAGCCTCCCCTACCCCCTAGTGTGCATGAAGTCTTAAACAGTGAGGTGGGCCATCATGCCAGGCCTGCCACCTGCTTTCCTAAGTGGAGTTTTATTGGAAGACAGCCATGCTCGCTTGGGTGGGCATCCTTGTCTGCGGCTGCTTTCCACTGTGGCCGCAGAATTCCGAAGTTGCGGTAGAGACTGCGTGGCCTGCAAAGTCTCCCGTGCTTTTTATCCGGTGGCTTCCAGAGTTTGCCGACCTTCACTGTGGAGGATTGCGTTTTCAACCTGTGGTGCCTGAGGAACAGAGAGAATTAGCTAGAGTGACTGGGGTGTAGGTCTTTAGCCCTTATCATCCGCACAGTCTAGAACAGCCGTGGTTTTTTTTTTTTTTTTGTTGGGAGGCAACAGACAACGACTCTGGCTTGTTTCAGGAGAGGAGAATTTATAGATAGACTCTTGGTGTACTCAGAATTTGTAGATAGACTCATTGGCGTACTCAGAATCAGTTGGCTTAATTGATGTGTTACGTGTGTGTGTGGAATGCGCAAGAAATAATACCTTGTCTCCTTTTGGGGCTTCTGAGCTCTGCTGGTGCGCAGAGAAAATTATCTGAGAGATGATTTGCACGTGAGAGAAGATTGCGAGGATGGGAGCGCTGTGAGTGTTCAAAAGAATCGCGGGCTAAACAAAGGTCGTTGTCTAGGTTAGTCGTCTTTATCCAAAATTGTTCCCTTTTTATTTCTCATATTCTTTTACATTTGTTACTCTCATTTTCTTCAGGAACGGATCCAGAGACAGAGAAGCAGCGATCGGTCTGTTGGTCCCTGGAGGGAGGGTGGGGAGAATGAGGGTGGGGGGGGGGGAGCGCGAGATCAACCAAAGGATTTGTATGCACACATAGAAACCAAACCAATGGACTCAGACAACAGGAGGATGAGAGCATGAGTGTGTGTTGGGGGGGGGGAAGTTGGGGGTTATTGGGAGATGAGGACATATTTGTAATACCTTGACCAACAAAGAAAAAAATAAATAAAAATAAAGTAAGACAGCATATTAAAAAAAAAGATTACATTTTGGGGGAGAAGCGTTTGGTGAAAGCAGCTGAAAGGAAGGAGGTCTGATGGAAACTCCAGTAGCCTTGCGTGAGTAATGATAATTACGGTGATGGTAGGTTTTTCTGCGTGCGCCTTCTGGGTGGGTAGTATTTGCAAATTAAACACACTATAAAATATTCAGCCCCTTGCCACATCTCGGTTGCTTTGCTTAATCCCCCTGCACGGGCTTCCGGGCGAGCGATTCCCTAATTAATTATTAAATTCCCATTTGCACAGCGTGCACAGGATAATGAGATTCCAGCGGGCTGCAAGGAACGCCGGGCATCGCCTTCTGGAGAGGCCCCTGGCTTTCCCGGGCTTGGGTCCTCCTTTTAGCCAAGGGTCCCTTCCCCCGCGTCTCCCTCAAGGACTCATTGAGGATCCGGCCAGTGACGGAAGTGGTTCCGACCTCCTGTAACCCAGGATTCCACGCTTCTGGTCTCAGCCGCATCCCATCCACCGCTCGGCCACTGAGGAACCATATGGCTTTATAAGGAAGTTCTCAAACCCATCCCAGGCTTGCTTTACGGACGGCCCCTAAGGTTCATTGTTATTCCCCTATTACTTCATTTGTGGGTGCTTTTTTTTTTTCTCCATGTAGCAAAAGATCCGTTTTTTCTCCAGTCGTGGAGCAAGGTGTTGTTTGAAGGCCACGACGCGCCCTCCCTGTGTCTCTGAAAAACAGACTCAGAGCACGTGGAGAAGGGAAGGCGGGCATCTTAGGTGAAGAGGCCCAGTTGCTATGGCAGACGACCCTGATGGCTGGGCAAGGGGGGAGCTGATGACCCTGGTGTAATTTGGGGCTCTTCAGAGTTGACGCACTAATGTGCAAGCTGAGGTTTCTGAGACGTTTCATTGTGATCTCCTCAGGCTGTTCTTGATGGGAGCTGTGTCCCTGGGTAGAGCTTTTGTATTTAAAAACCACCACTGAGCCGGGTCAGTGTAGCTCAGTGGTTGAGTGTCAACTTACGAACCAGGAGGTCACGGTCCAATTCCCGGTCAGGGCACATGCCTGGGTTTTGGGCTCGATTACCAGTAGGGGGTGTGCAGGAGGCAGCAGATCAATGACTCATTATGGATATTTCTATCTTTCCCTCCCTCCGTCTCTGAAATCAATAAAAATATATTAAAAAAAAAAACAACACCCCAAACCAGCACTCACTGGCAATGTTTTCTTGAGATACACAGCAGAGAATTATTCATAAAATGGCTGATAGTTGAGATTCCTTGGGGTCGTGTCGGAGCAGCTCATAATTTTCTGTCCATACGAGTCATCTGGTGGTTTTGTTAAACGGGCCGATTGTGACTCCGGGAGCCTGAGATCCCACATTCCTGGGGAAACTCCCAGATGTTGCTGATGCTGCTGATCCGTGGACCACACATTGAGTAATGAGAGCTTGGGAGACAAGAGCAAACTTGTAAATAGAGGAGAAATCAGACTTACAAATGAAGGGGACGAGCCAACATGCTAAGCTCACGTGTACTTGTGTGTTTTTTAATTAAAGGCATGATTAGCACAGACTAGCACAAAGCCAATGATAAACTCTTCTCTTAAGCGCATTACCATTTGTACATTTCAACTGAATGTGAGCAGGTAGAAGTGGATTTAGAACTGAGTCTGTTGTTGACCTGATGTAATTGTGAATCTGCTTTTTCCGCAGCTGGGTGAGACGTTCAGGATGTTTTACGACCTCTCTGACCTCTTTCTGCATCTGTCCGATGGGGATTTTAATAGGATCCATGGAGGTTAATAGGATCCATGGATATAGCTGGTATCACTGGGTGTGGTCCTTGGAATTACTTTGATTTGGAATCAAATCTTAGCTTTGCTACTTGAATGTTGCCGTTTTTTGTTGTTGTTTTGTTTTAATGCTTCTCTGGGCCTTGTCCTCCTTATCTGTAGCATAGGATCCCACTAGGACCTGTCTTACAGAGTTGTTGTGAGGACTCAGTGGGGCCTGGTGCATGGCAGGTGCTCACCGTGGTAGGAACAGCTGAAGTCTGTCTGCCCGCGGAAACCCCGCCTTTCAGCTGGTCTAAGATGAAAATGCCTGCAAATGGGCAGGGAGGAGAGGGTGGGCTGAAGATTTGGAGCCTGTTCTTCTATTTCACATTTGTGGAACGTTCACTGTCGTACATCCGTCACGTGAGGCTCTGTGGGGCACTTGGGTAGCAATCTGAAAGGGATCCTATGAGAAGGTAGTCGAGAGCCTGACGGAAACAAAATAAATGTCAAATGAGACACGCGTTTAAAATAATAGTCTCTTTCTGTGAGCCTTGACTGATCTGAATGGGCCATTGGTTAATCAGAATCACAAGGTGTTTCCACTGTGAGTTGTGAGAAGAAAGGTATTATAGGGAGGAGCAAAGAGTTAAGTCGCAGTGGCAGCCTTATTGCTGACGCCCACCATTTCTGTGTTGGAATCACCAGTTCTCCAACTGAAGTAGCAATCAGCAGTGCAGGCAGTACACCAGGAAATGCCATATTCCACCCCATTTTCTATATGGCAAAACGGTGCCCTGAGAATGGGCGGGGGTGTTGGAGAATGGGAATGTTTTTTGCCTCCAGACGGGTGAGGGAGAGAGAATTGATAGAGACAATTACATAAAATCCTATATTCTAGGGAGATGTTTGGAGAGGGGGGCAGATGCTTGATTCCGTCTCAAGGTGGGAGGCACTCCCAACAGGCTTCATGGAGGAGGTGACCAGCTGAGTTTTGAGAGAATATTTGGTTTTGCTTCTAACCTAATGCTTCTAATAATTTAAAACGTACAGGCTTCCGGGTAGCTTATGTTAGGAATTCTTCTAGAGCCATAGATTGTCCACTGGCTGTGGGGAAAGAGGGCCCTGCCAGCCCTCAAGTGCCCTGGTGGAAGCTGACCCGCTGAAGCTGGCTTGGGAGGTTCAAAGACAGACGGACATTTTCACCACCAAGTCTCCTTAGTTGTTGGTCAGAGAGTGAACATTTGGGAGAGAGGACCTTTATGAGAAACTTTAAGTAACTGGTTCGTGTGAGAGGACAGATTTGAAAGCAGGATTTTGGCCCTTTCCATCTGGAACCATCACTGCACGTTGATGACTGGAGAAAATAATGTGACCTGATTGTTCCATGGGGTCATTTCTGGGAATATGAAGACGTTTTTCCAAAACTGGAGTTCGTGCACCCGGAGAGCACCTCAGTGCTTTGTCCTGCATCTTCCTTGGCCTCCCCTCCCTGGCCCCCAGCTCTGCTCACAGCAGACACCGGTTCCCCCTGAAACTAACTCGGCTTTCTTAGATGTGATCCAGTTTTTCCCCTTTAGAACTACATTAAGGTTGAAGATGCATTTGGCTGCTCAAGACAACCCAGCCTGCTTCTCCTCTCTGCATTGCATTTGGCAAATGTCTTCTGCTGAAAGAATGCTGAGAATTTCCCTTTTCATCATGTCAGATCATCTGGCTTGGGCTGGCCCCTCCCCAGCAGCCCAGTGGACGCAGCTGGAGCAGGGTGGGGCCCCGGCGGATTGCTGAGCTAGGAGCTACGGCCTTCCCTCGGCTTGGAGGTCACAGTGAAGTAGGGCTGGCCAAGGCCAGCGTGTCCCATGGGGTGGGGGAGACGCCCTGCCTGATGCACACTCGGAAAGAGGGGGCACAGAGAGCTCTGTCCCAGATGTTGAGTGGGGAGCCTTGACAGGTGGGAGATGGTGATGTGAGGCCTGCAGGGCTTGGTGCCCTTAGGGACGGGCATTCAAGGGAAGTTGTACACTTGGGGAGAGGCGGGGTGATCCGTCCCAAGTCAGCAGGCGGGGCCAACCCAAATGCCAGGTGCAGGGCGGCGGGAGACGTTTCAGAGAGGTTCCGTTTTTCTTTGCTGCAGTTTGCACAGTCATGTAGCGGTTAAAAGTTATTTCAGAGCCTCACAAATCTGGATTGGAACATACGCCAGAGTGCCTCTTTTTGCCCCAGTGGCTCCGCCTTTTCTTCAGTTGGAGATACTGACTTCTAGAAGCAGACCGTTTCCAACCCCTAAGTCCGTCCCTTCCCAGTTTTGAGCCTCAGATGATACATGTTTTTGAAAAGTTACGATACTCAAAATAACAGATACGTGTAAAGTCTATAATTTTAGACACAGTTCTTCAGAAATGAGATCTTGTAGACAGTCAGTTATGTATACCACTTCCAGGCGTGCCCTACAGCCATAGAAGAACTCCATAGACAGAGGCGGTGCGTGCTTTCCAGGCCCACGTGGACCATTCCGTAAACTGACCACAGTCTGGGTCTCAGAGTCTCAGGTGCTAAGGATCCTGTTCCTCACAACTTCCCTGTATTCGTGGGCTGAGCCCAGCTCCATTGCTGAGCTCAGTTATTGTCCTGCACTCAGTACCCCGGTTCTTGAAAACGTAATGTCAGATGAAAACATCAGGCTGCACAATCTAAACGTAACGTGATACCAATTATGTAAAATTTAAAATACAGTATTATTTTTTAATGGATAAGCACTTGGATTGGTAAAAGTGCAGAGACAGCGAAGGAAGGACTTAACCCAACTAAGGATGGGTATTTGAAAAGTTACTTAAATGGTATCGGAACTGTGATATCAACACTTCGGAAACAAAGGTATTGCTTAAAAAATAAAAGATCTGAAATAAATGTAGCAAATCTATATGTTAAATCTAGCCTGTGTATATTAATTAATTAATTTATTTATTTTATTGATTTTTCACAGAGAGGAAGGGAGAGGGATAGAGAGTTAGAAACATCGATGAGAGAAACATCCATCAGCTGCCTCCTGCACACCTCCTACTGGGGTTGTGCCTGCAACCAAGGTACATGCCTTTGACCGGAATTGAACCTGGGACCCTTCCGTCCCTGGGCTGACACTCTATCCACTGAGCCAAACCGGTCAAAGCAGCCTGTGTATATTTAGAGGACTGTCCAATCCCTTCATATTCCTTTATGTTTCAGATTATTAGAATAAAAATAAAGGTGCAGTGTTCAGATATCATTGGTGTTCAGCGAATGTCAAGTTTTGTCCAGACATGTTTTTAGTAGAGCATTCAGTGAGCTAAGGTGGATGAGGTTTCCGTGGGCAGTGCCCAGGATGGGCTCACATCCTCCTTCCCCGTCTGTGTTCTGGTCCAGCCTCTTACCTGTAAGATGTATACTACAGGGCCAGGCTGACTCTGGGGGTTGGGACGGCAGCAGCACAGTCCCCTATGGTCTGCTCTCCCACGATCTGGGAGGCCCCAGGGGTACTGGAACCATCAGAGGCTGGGGAAACATAGCTGAGCCTCATTTCCCTCCATCTAGGACAGCGGGACTCCCTTTATGTCACACCTGCCTGGGGGTCAGGGAGAGATGGGTACTCCTAACTGCCCCAATTCTCCATTTTTCTGCTGTATTACTCATTCATTCCCCCCCTGACATCCCCTTAGTCTGTGAACTTTCTTACCTTTTCAGTATAATTAGCAAAACCATTATACAATAAAAACATGGCTTGGTTTCCATGGTGACTTGCATGTGCTGTCTTCTGATGCTTTCTGAGGAGCCTATCTTAATCTTAATCAGCCCTACCGCAGCTAGTCTCTGCCATATCTCGTTACAGGGAAAGTTTCCTTAAGAAAATACTGTATTTCCTAATGCTCCTCTCACCAGGGCAAAAATCCCAACGTATGGCACGGTGACTGGAGTTCACAGTATTGTGTTGTGCACTTGAAATTTGCAAAGAGAGTAGATCTTGAATGTTCTCAAAACGCACGCGCGCACAGAGTATTAACTATGCAAAGTGATGGGCGTGTTGAATGATGTTACTGAGGTAATCCTTTCACAGTACATATATATATATCCAGTCCTCACGTTGCACACTTTAAGTTTCTATAATACTGTTAGTTATATCTCCATAAAGCTGGGGGAAATTTGCATTTTGGAAACAAAGACTTCTTGGGTTGGAATTCATTCATTTGCCTATAATCGAGAGGAACTTGTTTCTAATCACGAATTTCATTGTCATTAGCAGATATTAAGCCCTGGCTGTTAAGAAGCTCCGAGACACTTGGCATGTGTGTCTTGTGTGGCCATTCCAGGGATATGTGCGGCGAAACCTGGAGGACTGCATGCAGAGACGTGAAAAAAACGCGTGTGGGCTTTGGATGTCCTCACGCATAGTTTGCAGATGGCAAGCATTGGGAAATGTCAGGTTGGTTGGAACAAATCATTTTGAGTCCTACCCAGTGGGAGACTGGCAGCGTGGACAACCTCTTAATGAATATAGACTCGCACCATCCAGCTGCGTCTATGACTGTTGCAGTCATTTAAGGGCATTTGTTACGGGGTAACTTGACTGATTGCAGTCAGTAAGCAAGAAGCTGAGAAGCCAGTCGGAACTGCGTGAGGGTCTCACGAATGACTTCTCTCCATGAACCCTCCCTGCCCCTGGCACATGGCAAGAACAGTCGTAAGAAATGCCTGCCAGAGGCCTGTGATCTGATCCCGCACCGGAATGCATCTGGCAGGTTCCCTTCACCGTTGCTGCTCGAAGTGTGGTCCAGGGAATGGCTGCTTCGGTTTCAGCATCAGCAGCATCTGGCCCTCGTTAGGAATAGAAATTCTCAGCCCCATCCCAGACCCACTGCCTCAAACTCTGGGCCCAGCCCTCCTGAGAATTCTGGTGCACATACAAGTCGGAGGACCACGGGACTGTGGCAAGACCATAGCAGAGAATGTAAGTAGAGGCCAGTTTTAATATCTGTCACGCTTGCTTTGTTGTGGTCCATGAGGATTATGACTTGCAAGTTATGCGTCTCCTTGATTCCCGTGCTCAGCTCTTCCCCCTCGTCAGTCCTCCCAGCATCCTCTCTGCCTTAGCATGCTACCCCCTCTGGCTTCACACCATGGCTCCTCCAAGCCTAGCTCTCACTTCACACCCTGTGGGGAGAGTTCTGTTGCTGCACATATTGCAGTTGCCGGAATTGACAGAAGTGACATTTATTACAAAACATGGATTTCATTTTATCACATCTGCCAACACCCGGTTTGACATTTCTTCCAACCCCAAACGCATCTAGGAATCGACGAAGTTCAGCAAGTAGTGTTCGAGGGCGACATTTCTAGATCAGTCTGCTCTCTTGTGACAGGGGAGTGCCTCTTACTTTGACAAGTGAACTAATCGTCAGCATTTCCTCTGTTAGCATTTAGAACTAAGCAGTATTTGTGACCATCTCTCCCCGACACAGCAAGCACACAGCGAGCCTTGGTGCACTTGAAAATTATATCAGCTTTTGTGAGATAGACTTCACATGCAGTGCCGTCGACCCCCATTTAAAGTATACAACTCAATGGTTTTTTTTTTTTTTTTTTTGTATATTCACAATGAACTTTAGTACATTTTCATCACCCCCAAAACGAACCCTGGATCCTTCAGTCACCACCCCCCAATTCCTCTTTCCCGCTAGGTAACTATCCGTTTTCTGTCTCTGTGGATTCATCTGTTCTAGACATTTCAGTTATTTCCAGTAAATGGGCTTACACGTTATGTGGCCATCTGTGCTGGCTTAGCATAGTGTTCATCCATGTTGTAGCATGAATCCATACGTCCTTCCTTCTCATGGCCAGATCTTAGCATTTTACTTCCCTACACCTTTACCATCACCTTGTCACTTCCTTTTTTTTTTTTTTTTTTTTAAATATATTTTATTGATTTTTTTTACAGAGAGGAAGGGAGAGGGATAGAGAGTTAGAAACATTGATGAGAGAGAAACATCGATCAGCTGCCTCCTGCACACTCCCCACTGGGTATGTGCCCGCAACCAAGGTACATGGCCTTGACTGGAATCGAACCCGGGACCCTTCAGTCCACAGGCCGACGCTCTATCCACTGAGCCAAACCAGTCAGGGCCACCTTGTCACTTCCTAAGTTGGATTTTAGTTGTAGACTGTGCGTATGCATATTTTCTTTTTTATAACAATCAATGGTTATTTACGGTTAGTTTCAGCAGCATTATCTTCTCCCCTTCACCTTCCTCTCCTTCTCTTTCCTCCCCGCCCTGGCCTCATCCCCCATGGTGGGAACCAGATCCTTACACAGTGGTTGTTGAGTGGTTCGAACCTTATTGCCAGGAAGACAGTTTCCATGCTGAGGATGCCCTTTCTTTTCATGGGGGCAGCCCAGGGTGGCGCAGGTGTCCATGTTCACATTAGGCTGCATTATCACCTTCTGAGGAGCCTTGCAGCCCATTCAGCGGCAGCGTTCCCCGATTCCTGCCTACCGGGGAGGCCTGGAGCTAGCTGCCGAAGGCCGCCAGCGGGACAGGCTAGGCCATCGCTGGTCTCATCGATGAATACTGTGGGCCTGCGCAAACTCAAGTTCATGCCGCCCCACCCCCAGCACCGTCGGCTTTCCCCCTTTCAGCTGCCCCAGGCAGGTCCCTCACTATAGATCACTTTGCCCAGGTGACACCTGATTACTAAGGACATGGAGGGAAGTGGCCCAATTTTTCTCCCTCTGTTCCTTGCGATAGAACGGTGAGATCCTTCTTGAAGCTGCTTGAGGGAAATAAGACCTCGAAATGCCGTAGAAATGGCGGGTTTGGTCAGGAACAACAGAGCCTGACTTTGCTGAACTCTTCAGCGAGCGCACCAGCTGCATTCAGCGTGTTTCAGCAGCTCTGGTTACCCTGCAGCGATGACAGTCAGAAAGCATCGAGCCTCTGGAGTCTCCAAACTAGAAGGACAACTAGATTTCCCGGGAGAGCAGGAGTTGAGGTTCCATGTGGGCTCCTGCACAGGCACAGAAACGGGGCTACCCCCGGGGACCGTGCAGCCCCCACTCATCGGCACCATTCCGCCAACCCCGCATTCCCAGGCTTCCAACAAGGCCGTGCCTGTCCTGGTCCCCGAGGCCCCTCAGCCTGCTTTCTGCCTCACTCCTCACGAATTTCCTTGATTTTCCCGACCATCTCCTTGCCCACCCAACTCAGTTTGCTGCTCCCTCCCTGTCCTCTCCTGGTGACCTGGGCTTGCCTCTCTCTCAGCCCTGATGACACTTCCTTGTCATTGTCTGCCTCTGTCTAGGCCGTGGGCCCCTGGGGGCAGGACCTCCTGTCTTCTCGACTCCCATCCTGAGCGCCATGCGTGGCACACAGCAAGCACTGGCTGACGCACTGAATAAAGCCGCCACGTCAAAGGTGTGTTCCCTTTTTTACCCAGGCAGCAGTG